>PVJI01005807.1:0-92535 GCA_004026765.1 Micronycteris hirsuta | reverse complement strand
CTGCTACTTTTCACACCTGGATGTTATCTGGGTTTGTTTCTGGCTCTGGTATCATAGGCTGGGGAGCCCAGCTTGGGGTTTAGACCTCACACTTTTCAGGGGGAACCTCTGGCTGCTAAATATCCCTCTTTAACTTCAGCTGCCACCTGTGGGAGCCCAGCCAGCCTCTCATGTCTCCACATTCCGTACCAGTCACGTCGTGGTGAAGGGGTTTCTTCTGTCTGTATGTGGTTATAAGGCTTCTCTGGTGTTCAGTTTGTTATTCTGGATGGTTTCTCTACAATTTAGCTGTAATTCCAGATTGGTCCCAGGAAGGGTTTAGTGTAGCTTCCATCTATCCATGATCTTGGATCTTCTCTAAAATTATTTACAGTAGGTTCTTTTTTCACAAAAGATATTTCAGAACTCATGGGTATATTTTATGCTAAAGAAATATACCAAAGCTACCAGTCTTTAGAGATGTAACTAAATCAATAATGTACACATTTAAAAAAAGAGATGATACTTTTATCTCAGCAGTTTATAAAGGAGACAGGTAAGTCAGCAATTCCTAAAGAGAAATGTTCAAGTTCAAACTTCATTTGGCTGTGTCTCTTGCTGGATGCTTACAGCATTGGGGAGTTGATGATCTGTGTCTACAAACTCTAAAATAGCAGAAATCCCAAGGGTAATATATACTACAGGCTTCCAACACAAAGCATTGACATGATATGATGTCTGAAGAGGAACTGAAGGAATTTGAAGACAGAAGGTCAATAGCTGAGTTGATTCTTCTTACTGGAAATGAGTAATTATTCTCAAATTCACTGATTACTAACATAATCCTTTAAGTAGTGATCGTAAGTAATGATCATAAGCTAAGGATGTCTTTTTAGGCAACCCATACCTCTAGGTCTCCTGCTTAAGGGCCAACTAGTCCAGTTAAGAGACATATGAGAAAAGGGGTGATGAGTGGTAACAGCATTAAAGAATTGGGGAGAGTATGAAAAAAGAGACTTGGAGAAGAGCAAGGAGAATGCCAGCTGTAATAGTGCCCAGGTGCAGAAAAAGTGGCTTCTCTGTGTTTGTGGAGCTGAACTTGAAACAAATCTTGAAAGTGACTCCCCACCCCCAACCCATCCCTAAGCCACTCGCTCTCCCTAGCCTGACAGTCATGCACAAATATTTAATAGCAATGCCTTGCATCTAGAGATTAAAGGCCTTATACAAGTGCTGTAAAAAAAATCAAGCAAGCATTGTTTTTGGACGTAGATTAGACGAGGAGCTCAGAAGGGGAGACGTGGGCAATCCCTGTGATTAGTCCTATGATCTTCATGAGTATGTCTCTGCCTTCTCCCACGTAGCCCTGCACACTGAGCTCGTGTTCCTGAGCCTTGTTCTTCTCAACATCCCTCCCCCTTCCATATTTTGTAAGAAGGCATGTTCTCATTGTTTATTTATACTGTCTTGAATATTGCCTATTGTATTATTTTACTTCAAAGCATCCCAAAAGAGTGATCACAGAAATTAAAACTGTTTTTGAAATCTATATTGACCTGGCTCTACAGATAGACTCCAATATATGTACATATCAGCATATTCAGACATAGTTGCACCTGTACGAGATAAGTTACACATGTTTAAATGTTAGAAACATCAAAAATGTCTTCCCTGCCATACATATAATATTGTTAGCTAAACAATATAATTCTTTCTAATCAAATAACCACTGTGAAATACCTGATTCACTTTGCACCCAACAGCTGGGGCTGTAGCTTGTGTTCCCAGCCAGGGCTGAACATAAGCACAATAGGAAAGGCAGAAACAGCTGCAAACTCTTGGAAGAAAACATTTGTAAAGCAACTTTGTCTTTAGGCTTCAGGGTAGGAAGGAAGTAAAATCATTTTTCTGTTCCTTTTTATGTATGGCAGCTGTTTTGGGGGAAAATATGTTGATTCTATTTTGTAACAGAGACTCCACAGTATTATTAAAACACGGGTTGTAGAAACTTAGGTCTGGCCACAGATTTAGCACATTAGTGTGGTCAAAACATTTACAGAACTTGGTAGGCAGTTACTGTTCAGCTAGATTAAGCTAGATGGTTCCCTTGTCTTTGCTGCATGACCGACTCCTCCCCTAACATTATTTGATGTAAACAAACTGGATTTCAGTGATGTCGATTGCTTGATACTTCAAATTTTTAGGTTTATTTACATAAAATTTAATGAATGAAGTCCTCTCAGGCAGTGTCAGAGAAACAGACCCTCTGTGTCAATAGGCCTTTGTCTGTAAGTCTTTGTTTGTAGTCCTGGCATAGGTACATGTTTTTATCTCCCCTACAAAAATGTTAGCTCCTTAAAGGCTTCTGTGTCAATGCTTTCTTTGCTTCATTTATTTGCCTAGTAAGCATAGTAAGTTCTCGATACATATTTGATGAATTAAGATCTCGATACATAGTTGATGAATTAAGTTCTCGATATATATTTGATGAATATTTGGTTTAAAAAAATCAGTGATCATCAGTATTTTTCATAAAGAAGTATCTACTTATTTGCTTATTTTTATCTTTACTATATTGGGTGCATAGGCAATGGGCATAATATAGCTTCTTCTTTTTTCCATCCCTTTCACAGAGAGGGAGGAAGGGAGAGAGAGAGACAAACATCAATGTGTAAGAAAAACACGGATTGGTTGCCTCTCACACGCACTCCTACTGGTGACTAAACCTGCAACCCAGGCATGTGTCCTGACTGGGAATTGAACCTGCGGCCTTTTGGTTTGTGGGACAATGCCCAGTGGAGCCACACCAGCCAGGGCAACATAGCTTCTTTTATGAAAATGCAAGAAGATAAGAATAACACACTTGTCATAGCATTTATGTTATAATCAGGCATGACATATCACTTGGGTGGTAGAATCTGTCAGATAGCAGAATTTACTCAGTCATTTAGGCAACCAATCTAAAAATGAGATTTTATTAGATCTTTAGAATCTGGAAATAGGGCAGGAACCTCTTGAGGTAAAAAAGTGTCAGACCTAAAGTGTCTGTGTAAAGCTTACTAATATAAAACTACTGGTGAGATAATAAACAATTCAGAAAAAAAGAAGAACAAAATAATGATAAAGGAAGCAAATCAACATAGTGTACACATTAGGAATTCAATGAATGTTAGCCTCTTTCACCCTCCTTCAATTTTGAGGGGAATTCTATAGAATAAGATTAGTGTAAACTAAAAGAAAATACAAACACAACATAATGTGACACACTTTACAAGGATAATAGATATGACCATATTTCAAATATGTTAAGAGTGCTTATCTGTGTGGGATAGAACTGGGCATTCCTCCTTCAGATTTTGAGGAGTTAAGGACAGAATTAAATGATCTGAGGTTGTAAATAAGAATACTAGACTGGGAGAGAGGGAGGAGGGCAAGATAGAGCGTAGTTAACTGTGAGGCAAAGGGAGGAGGACAGACTAAAGTGTGGAAATATTTAGATAACAGATCAATATGATTTGCTCTGAGATAGGAAGGTTTTATTTACATTTTATGACTTTGAAAAATTCCATCATGCCCGCTAGTACAAGAAAAACATGATTTAAAATATGGCAATGACCAATATCCAGGCTGCTATAAAGGAGTGATAATTTTTAAAAATATGCTTTGTAAAAGAATATAGATAGAGGATACACAGATGGGCAAGTCATAGGAAAACAGCATCATCCTCAGTTGGTTTATTAGAAATCACTGTCTGAGTAGGATCTTAATTACATTAGAAGATTATGAAATAGGCATCTCTCTTTAAGAGAAATATCTAGTATTTGTAGAAATTCAACATTTCCATAGATGCCATTACCATTCTGCATTAATTAAGAGTTTAATAAGGAATTCAAGCTGAAAGCACTATACAATAACTATTAAAGCAGTAAAATAGCACACACAAGTGCACTTTAATTTCTGCAAAGCACTTTGATTCTTGTATCTAGGAAGCACAACTTCTGAAATGTGAACTTTTATTGTATGGAAATACTGTTGCTATCCATTAAAAGCATTTCTTGAAAAAATACTCAGATATTTTTTCAATATTTTAACTTTGTATCTGACCTCATCATTTGCAGAAATCAGGAGAGTTGAAGTTACAATGGGATTTTGATGAAAATGTCCCTTCCTAACTGCTGCCAATATTTCTCAATGATGTGAATGTTTCTTCTCAGGGAGACACACGATTCACACAATAGCTCTCCTTTGATCTGTAGCTTCCCTTGAAAAGGAAAACATTGCCTGGAAGCACTTTAATTGTTTCATTTTATTTTCCAGTCATGTGATAGAAATCATGAATGGAAAAGAAAAAAAAGCCCAAACCTTTCTGGGCAAAGAAATTAAAAGCAACCACATTTAAACCGGAAGCTTCAAGAATCTAACAAAAATAGGCTGGACACTTCATAAAAAGCAGACCAGCCTTAATTGTTTTGTTTTCAGTCTGTGCCTCTAGCTCCTGCTATCATAGTCATTTTACAATATTTGCAAATATTGTAAAAACTTGCTGCAAAAATAAAAACCAATTAATTGCATAAGAACAGATAAAACTGACACAGCCACTATCAGAAAGCATTTACCTGCATAAAGCGACCCTCTGACGTCCCAAGATTAGCGATGGTAAGATCTCCTTTAATGAAGGTGGTTATAGATGTTAAGAGGACTTGGTTGAATTGGCCCATGAATAAGTCAACACGCTGCAAAGCAGTGGTAAACTCTGTCCGGTATTCATCACTGTGTGCTTCACAGCCTGATGAATTTCTCAAAAGTGTCTGGAATAAAATATGGTCATAGAATTAATGTGAGTCCAGATGTGAGCAAGCTGTTAAGAAACTCTTTAGTGTGTTGTTTCAGAGATTGGAAGGGAATGGCAAGGAGAACCACGCAAACAGGCCCAGATAATCAAACATGTTTTTAGAGACCTAAAAGGCTACAGTATCGTTAGGCACTGCTGTGTGTACATAGACTCTGAACTAGGGACAAACTTCACTGTCATAGTTTGTACCGTGGTTCATTATGTGTATACATAAAGATGGAACTTAGCTGGTGTTACTCAAAGAAAAATAAAACTAAATGTTTCAGCCCTTTACGTAAAGGTAATGCTTCTAGCAGGCAAGTCCAATGAGATGAATTTTAATTGGAATAGTAATAAATGTTAGAGTCATATTTGGACATTATATCTTAAAATGTGTGCCTTTGTGCATCTGTGTGCAGGGAGGTGGCGCAAAGTGGTGGTTGATAGATAATTCATGGGGAGG
The DNA here is from genome assembly GCA_004026765.1 of Micronycteris hirsuta. Classification (NCBI taxonomy): domain Eukaryota; kingdom Metazoa; phylum Chordata; class Mammalia; order Chiroptera; family Phyllostomidae; genus Micronycteris; species Micronycteris hirsuta. The sequence goes on along the minus strand of PVJI01005807.1, from coordinate 87,262 downwards.
CAGCACAGCACAGACCCCAGACCCAAGTGCCTGCATAACATCCTGGTCCCTAATCCTTATTTACTTTATGTAATCCTTAAGATCTCTCTGTGTTTGTGAAATTCATGTTATCTCTGTTGAGCTCCCCCAACTGTAAAAGTGAGAGAACTATAGAAATGTGCCTACCTTAGAGAACTGTTGCAATGATTACCTGAGCTAGTTTCTAGAAATCTCTTAAAATAGAACCTAGCATGCAGAGAACACCACTTACTTATTTGTCACCATTATGGTGAAAGGCTCAAAAAATGTAACAGTTGTACATCAAATGCCTTAGTAACCAGCCTACTGAAAGGCCATTACCACTCAACCAGGTATTTATCTGTTAGGTTCAACTTCAAATGGAAGGATTTTACAAAATATTGTTCAGTAATATATGACAAGTAAGCATGTGGATCGCTCCCTGCTCTCTGACACTTCAGTCTCCTGGTTTCCTCCTCTTTTTCAGGCTGCAAAATGTTTCCTTTGCAGGACCATCCAGGCCTGGCCATCAAAGTCAGGGTTTCTCAGGGCTCCATGGTAAGGCCGCTTCTCTGCTCATTCTTCCTACTCTTCCCCAGGCAATCTCATTCTGTCTTGTGATATCTATTACTATTTAGTTGACACTCGTATATTTCCAGGCTACCTTTTTGCTCTGAGCTGACTGTGCATATATCACACTGACTATGAAGTCTGCACTCAGACATCTCAAAGAGCTAAGGTAAACATAGCCGGCATAGAAACCACAATTTTCACTCATGCCTCATCTTATGATACAGTGCACCCCAGTGAAGAACTCTACCATTCCTCCAGGTGCACAAACGGGAAATCTGTCAGCCCCAATTTGTCCTCATATACAGTTGTTTATCAATCTATCGAACTTTCTAAATATCTCTTGGATCCATCTAATTTTCTTTGTCTCCACCATATCAGCCTTCATCCAAGTCGTCCTCCCCACTTTCCTGGAAACTGCAGCGGGTTCCTTACTGAGCCTGTCACAACGGTCTTCTCCAATCTCTTTCCAGACCCAGTCTCAGCTTTGTATCCAAGTTTTCTTCTTACAACATAAGTCCTATTCTATAACACTGTCAAAAATACTTAATATGTCTCCCCAATGCTCTTAGGATAAATGACAAACATTTTAATATGACCTGTTGGGCCCTGCATCATCTGAATCCTACCCAACTTCTCCAGACTCACCTGGCACCATGCTCTCCTTTGCTTTCTGTGCTCTGGGGTGCTGACCTCCTTTCAGTTTTCCAAATATGCCATTTGTCCTTCCATTACAGGTCTTTGCCCATGCTGTTCCCTCTGCCCGAAATGCTCCTTCCACCTTCATGCACTTTGTTACCTGCTATGCCTCCTTCAGATCCCAGCTTGTCCTCATTTAATCATGAGGCCTGCCCTGACCCCAGTATCTAGTCAAATTCTTCTGTTTTGGTTGAATGATTATATGATTGATGTGAAACTTCTCTAGGTGGCTCTCTGGGATCAAGGACCCTGTTTGTTCACCAGTGTAATTGCTTAGAGCAGACGAAATACAACACAGAGTGAACCTTCAGTAAACATTAACCGAATCAATTATGGGCAGCTGCAGAATGTGTGAGGCAATATGAGCCAATATTTCTAAAGCTCCTTTTTTAAGGAATGGAGATGGTTAAGAGTATATAAGGGACAAATAAGAGTGTCTGGCTCCTAAGTATCCTGACAAGATAGTTTCGAATCGGTAAATTTGGGATAGATAACAAGGAGCAGGAGGGTGTATTAAGGAAAATGAAGGCTAACTTGGAAAAAAAAAGTTTATCCTTACACATATTTATATATAGTTACAAGTCCAGGAAAATGATTTAAAGATGAGAAATTCTCTATTATTATCCTATTATATGAATAATCAGAAAATTGTCATAGTACATTTCAAACCAACTTAGTGTTTAAGGACAAACTGAAATAAAAGATTTAGTTATCCTTACATAAAATAACCTTACTCCTTAAGGCCAAACTCCTGTCACGTGGAATGTGAAATTCTTATATCTATTGACTTGTATTGTTTAAAAATCACCTACCATGATGTTTTATAGAGTAACAACTATGTCTTCATTTTAAATATTGATAAATTAGCAAAGTCTCTGAGATGCTAAACCGAGTGACTCATAATTGATGAAATGTTTTAGTTCTAGACACTTATTTTGATACATTCATGAATGCTATTTCACTATTTAATTAGAAGCTTTTCTTCACTAAAGTACTATAGATTACTCTGAGGAGTAGCAGATAACTGAGATGTACCAGCAATTCAATAATGACCAATTAATTGGAATTGGTAATTAAGTTTCCATTGGTGATCATCCATTTTGCAGAGACAGCTAGAATGAAGGGAGCTGCTTAAAGGAGCAAATACCAGTTTTAAATCAAAGGCCATCGCAACCATTTCATCACAGAGGTGAATGCGCTTCAGGGTCAGCTTCTGTGGTTATTTTATTCCTTCTTTTGCTTGATCTTACTCCTTTTTTCCATATCTAGGTGGCATCCTGGGAACTTTAAAGCCTCAAAGTTCAGTGCTGGTTGAGATATGATGAATTCATTGGGATATAAAAAGTATGCCCTGTATGGAGTAGAGCCTTTGACTGTAAACTAGTAGCAGCCTTTGATCAACAAGAGGCCATGTATTGTCTTATTTATCTTTTATCCATACTGTGTTTGGCACCTAGAACACAGTATGTATTCAATAACAATTCACTGAAAAATTAATGCATCTGTAAAGTAACCATGCATATAGCCCATTGGCCACTCCCCCTCGCCGTGGCTTGCTTTGTGGTCTGCCTTGCTGAACAGGGCGAGCAGGAGAATGGAGGTAAACTGGAGCTCACAGTGTTTGTAAACCTACAGGAACTTGCTAATATGTAATGCATAAATGTGGAATTCTGCATCAGACCTGAGGTAACATTTATATTGTGCACTTCAAGGTCTTTGAATGGTACCTCCTCAAGGACTGATAAGATTAAGTTATGTCTCTATTTCTACTGCTAACAAATTCCTAAGTATAGAAAAATTGCATAATACTGGGATGGGATTTACAGAACTCCTTGATTTTGAAAAATTGTGCAATTTCAAACTGAAGAACTAATATGTCAGGTTCAGGTAGCATTCCAATCCATAAGCCCGGGGACCCTAACCATTTTGCTTTTCATTTTTTCCATAACTGAGATCTGCAGGAGAGGAGTAAGGGTATTAACTTCCAGGAAAAAGTAACACTTCAGCATTTACTGCAGGAAAGGAGACTGCTTGTCTCTTCCTGCTGAGAATCCTGATAAACTCAATGAGTGGGGTCAGGATGGCAGGAACTCACTTAGAGCTGCATGCTCTCTTTGAGCTTGAATAGAGTTTTAACTACAGTATTGCAAAGATAAACCACTGTGCAAATGTGACTAAATCTCAGTCTGATTCACTGTGCCCCTTAAAGATAGTGATTGAATGCGTCTTCTTCTTTGTACAGGGAAGCTGGGGTGGCTTCTTACCACATAACACACAGGTAGCTCTTGGCTGTGACATTTGGGGTGGGATTGGGTCCAGCTGGAAAAGCAATTAATTACAGACCTGCTGCCAAGGGTCTTGTTGCCACTCATACTTCCTTCAAAACCAGGAGGTCTTGAACTTTGGGATAAAACTAAGCAATGCTGGTGGGAAGCAGTTCTCTGGTACAGCAACTGCTTTGGGGCACAGAAAAGGCCACAGAGGTTTCATCCTAGCACCAGTTGGGGAACCTGACTAATGCTCTCCCTTTAGTAACAAAGGCAGGAAGAAGGGAGGAAGGGAGGGAAGAAGTCTATCTTTTTCTTGCACTTACACTGTGCAAGGGACTGAGTTGGGCATTTGCAGTACGACGAGGCTCATAGCAGCCCTGTGAGCTTTTATTACACTTAGTTTTCAGGAGGAGGAGACTCAGGGCAAACCAAGGGTGCAACCATAGTGCCCAGTTCACATTGGAAATGGCCTAAGAATTTAGTTCTCTTTGATTTTCAAGCTCATGAATTTCTTTTGCTACTGGGCACTATTCTGCACAAACTGTGCAAAGTTCTGAGAACTGTACAACTGCAAAAATAGAAAGGACCTTAGATACTATCTTACTCCAGCCCCTAATTTTATGTATGAGAAACTAAAATTAGGGAAGTTGTGACTGTCAAAGACTTGGAATCATTAAACAAAAGTTTATCACTTAACATGTAAAAAACCTACAAACTCTTGAAAGTAGGAAATACAGATTTGCCTACCTCTGATTCCTTTCCTGAGAGAAAGGCTGAAATTATTTTCTGGATAATGACACAGAGGCAAATTATTGGTATTTCAGGATATTCTAGTCAGCTTGGATCTCAAATTTGTCTCTCTTAATGACCTATTTTGGTTAATTACCATGCTTCCATCTAGGTAACTATGATATTTCAGTCATTACCAAATCCTCTTTCTCTAGAATTTCCCACATCCAACCACAGTTGTGAAATCCCACTCACCCTGCCTGCAGTACCTCTCCTACACAGCTCTCCAGCCACACCTGTGTCCCTGCCCCAGTCTAGATGTTTTCTCACTGGCCTTCTGGTCTCCTTAGTTACCTGCCTGAAAACAATTATTTTTCCATGGACAGTAAGTCCAAGTGCAGGGAGCTGGTGGCAGGGTGAGTGAGGCCTGGCTGGCCACTTTGGAGGGGCAGGCCACACGGGGCCTGTGAGGAGGATGCGGACTCACTAGGATCCAGGGGTGCCCCACGGACTCCAACGAGCTCCCGTGAATGTGTGGGCTCCATGTCCAGCATCAGGATGCAGGCTGAGGGCTACAGCATCTCCAGGCTTCCTGATGGCTGACCCTGCAGTCGCCCTCCCACTGACCCTAATACTGTGGACAGTCAGGGACTGCTAGGGAGTTTCGCCCATTGACTAAGATGGTGCCGGAGGAAGTTGTTACACTGATCATGCCAAAAGCTAGAATAGTGAATGTATAGGGCACAAGTGTACCAAAAGCTATCAAGATAATTTGGATAGAAAAAAAGCCCTCCCCTCCCTATCCCTATAGGAACCAAAGGTTTGAGCAGGAAGGGGAAACGGCGTTTGATATGGGAGTCCGCCATTCTCCCAGGTAGCAGCATCTGAATGAACCTCTTTTCTTCTGCACCAGCACCTGTATCACAAGTTGGGCTTTTTTTTTGTTTCAACAAAAAGCTGAACCTACATTTGGTTATGGTTTTTGGCGACTCAAACCAGTAGTGTGGACCTCAGTAAGTCCTGAAGGGCCTGAACTGGAGTCCTAGCTGCCTGTGGCAGGCCAACCCTGGAAGTGGGCCTGTGTGGACTTCCCCATGGCTGCCAAGGGCTTTCCCTGCACTCCATCTCAAGGCAGCAGCCACCTGAAACACCTAGCTGGTGAAAAGGAATGGGTTTTAGGGAGAGCAAATGGACTCCAAGACTGGGTAAGTTGGACTTGTGTGCACACCGCGAGTCCTCTATCTCTACTGCTTGGGTTCATGCCAGTTTGGCTTCATGTCACTTGGGTCCAGTTAGGACCATTTGTGGTACCAGTTTATAGGCTATCCTTGCTGCTTGGGCTTCATGTCACTTGGGCTTCATGTCACCTGGGTCCAGTTAGGAACATTTGAGGTACCAGTTGGTAGGCTATCCTTGTCACTTGGGCTTCATGCCACTTGGACTTTGTGTCACTTGGGTTTCATGCCATTTGTGTCTGGTCAGGACTACTTGCAGTATTTGTTGGCAGAACTTACCTGTGAGCAATCATTTGGACTAATGGAATTATAGCCCCAAGTTTTGTTCATGGGGTCTTTCTATGGTTACAGCTTTGGATTTGTACTTTTGTGCCCTCAGGGATTGTTCTGTTTTGATTCCTGAAGAGAGCCCACTGGGCTGAATTTTAGCAGATTGGTCCATGTACACCTATGATCTAATGACTAAGAAGGAGTTGGTTTTCTACTGTAACAGTGTTTGGCCTATTTATACTTTAGACTATGGGCAAAAATGGCCCTTACATGATCCCCTAAATCACTATATCATCATACAGTTGGTATTGTTTTACTAACAGTCAGGGAGATGGGATGAAATATCTTATGTCCAGGTGTTTATGTCTGCACACAATAAGGATTAGAAAAAGAAAGGGAACAACCTAATGATTCAGAGAAGAGAATTGGCTTCAAAATCCCTCCCTAATAGTAAGACACAAGAAGAAAAGGAAAATCAGGATATGAGTCTCTTTAATGCCCTGAACCCAGGGGACCCAGGATTAGCAGCAGGAAGATTTCCGCCGCCACCATCCCCACTGCTACATGTTCCTGAAATAGGGTCCAAAGGGGAGAGAGCACCGCCTATGTATGAAGAAGGAATGGTCTGCTCCTTGAAGACCTGGCAGGGGACACAACTTGGATAGATAGAATCCCTATCTGGAACAGGACAATTCACTTTGAGGCAATACCTATAGATAGAATAAACCAGGAAGGCCAACCCACTGGCCACTACTGGGATCAAACTCCATTTTCTACTTGAGAATTATTAAATTGGAAGAATTTCAATCCCTTATATACAGAGCATCCTCATAAAATAGCAGATATTACCACCTCTATTTTTGCCATTCACCATCCACACTGGGCAGATGTATAGGCTCTCCTTAACATCCTGCTAATGGCAGATGAAAGGTGGCTAGTTATAGACAAGGCTAGTGAAGAGGCTCATCACCTCCATCAAGAAAACCCCAATGAGACTCCCAAACCAGCCAGAATGATTCCCTTGACAGAGCCTGACTGGGACCCAAATAGTGGGGACCTAGCCTTCCTAGACCATTACAAAAGGTGCATATGGGAAGGACTTAAGAAAGGGATGCCTAAACAAAAGAGTTTGAATATGACACATGCCATTCAACAGAAACCAAATGAAGCTACTTCTGACTTTTTAGAAAGGATCTATCAGGTCTATTGAAAGCACACTGATGCTGACCCACAGGAACCAGAAAATGTGTGGATGGTAAACATGACTTTTATTGGGCAAAGTGCCCCAGATATCAGAAGGAAGCTCCAAAGTTCAGACAGGGTGTTGGGAATGAATTTCACCCAGGTGGTGGATACAGCCTTTAAAGTTTACCGTGCCTGGGAACAAGGAAACTAAAGCAAGCCCCTATTTTCATACAATGAAGGAACATCAGAAGGAGGGGTGGGACCCAAAAGCAAAGGGGAAAGACCCACTGGGTGCCAATCAATGAGCCTATTGCAAAGAGGAAGACCACTGGAGAAAAGACTGACCAGAACTCAAAAAGAAAAAGGATAGATAAGGGGCAGAAATTATGACAACTGTAATAGAATAACAATAAAAAATGATTTAAAAAAAGGATAGAAACCCTCAGCAAGAAATGTTAGACAGGAATGATGGATCTAATGATGAATGAGGAGGCCCAGGGGCTCCCTGGACATTTCCTCACCTATTACTATTTCCCCACAGAAGCCCCAGGTACAAGTGACGTAGGGGAACAAACGAATTGGCTTCCTTAAAGATACAGGAGTTACACACTTAGTGCTAAGTACAAAAATAACAAAGAAAAACTCAACTGCATGGTTGGTTACTGGAGTGACAAGAAAATTACAAAAATAGGTGTTCCTTCATAGTAATGAAAGTCCTAGCCACGGCAATCATACAAGGAGAAATAAAAGGCATCCAAATTGGAAAGGAAGAAGTAAAATTGTCTTTATTTGCAGATGACATGACACTGTATATACAGAACCCCAAAGATTCTACCAAGAAACTACTAGAACTGATAAATGAATTCAGCAGAGTAGCAGGATACAAAATTAATATCCAGAAATTAGTTGCATTTTTTATATACCAATAACGAACTAACCAAAAGGGAAATCAAGAAAACAGTATCATTCACAATTGCTTCAAAAAGAATAAAATACCTAGGACTAAACCTAAACAAAGATGTAAAAAACCTGTACTCAGAAAATTGTAAGACACTGAAGAAAGGAACTGAAGAAGACACAAATAAGTGGAAACACAGAGTATGTTCATGGATAGGAAGAATTAACATCATAAAAATTCCCATACTACCCAAAGCAATGTATAGATTCAATGCAATTCCTATCAAGATTCCAATGACACATTTCATAGAACTAGAACAAATATTTCAAAAATTCATATGGAATCACAAAAGCCCCTGCATAGCAATAATGATCCCAAGAAAGAACAAAGTCGGAGAGTCATGCTACCTAATATCAAACTATATTGCAGGGCCATGATAATCAAAGAACATAGTACTGGCATAAAAACAGACATAGAGGTCAATGGAACAATATAGAGAGGCCAGAAATAAACCTATACCTTTATAGTCAATTAATATTTATAAGAGGAAGCAAGCACATGCAATGGGTTAAAGATAGTTTATTCATTAAATGGTATTGGGAAAATTCAACAAATATATGCAGAAAAATGAAACTAGACCACATTCTTATACCACACATAAGAATAAATTTTAAGATTTCCAGTCAAGATGGTAGTATAGGTAAACATGGCTCACCTCTTTGCATCACCACATCGAAATTACAACTAAAATATAGAACAAAGATCACTTAGAACTGTCAGAAATCGAGTTGAGTGGAAGTCTGACATCTACAGAATTAAAGAAACCACACTGACTCAGAGTGGTAAGAGGGGAAGGAATGCAGAATGGGCTGGTCGCTCACCCATGTGTCGTAGATAAAACCATTTGGGAGAGATATTTTGGGAACGAGGAGTCCCAGCCCCACACCAGGGCCCCCAGCCCAGGGTTCCAGTGCCAGGAAAATAAGTCTCCACAACTTCTGGTTGCAAAAACCAGCAGGGGTTAAATTGGTGAAAGAAACTTCTGGAACTCCAAATGGTTCCTCATAAAGAACACACACATGGCCCTGGCTGGTGTGGCTCAGTGGATTGAGTGCTGGCCTGTAAACTAAAGGGTCTCCGGTTCCATTCCCAGTCAGGGCACATGCCTGGATTGCAGGCCAGGTCCCCAGTTGGGGATGTGTGACACGGAACCACACATGGATGTTTCTCTCTCTCTCTTTTGCCCTCCCTTCCCCTCTTTAAAAATTTAAAAAATAATAAAATAAATAAAAAGAACTCATACATGGACTCACTTACTCAGACTCACTCCCTCTATGCTCCAGCACCAGGGTAGTAGCTTGAAAGGCACCAGTGGTATATAGGGAGAAACTGAAGTATTTGGCTTCAAGATGAGCAGAGGCCATTGTCTCCTTTCTAAACCCATTCCCCCACAGAGCTGGCAGGCTGGTGCCATATCTGAGACTCCTGCTACCTGGCTAACACTGTTTGACCTGCCTTGAAGGTTCCCAGAGACTACCCCCCAAGCAACTTTCAGGCCTACCCAAGCTGTTTTTCCACATGAATAGGCAATCTTAGCTCATGGTTCACAACTTCCTAAATTCTATAAAAAAAAAAGAAGAGTTGGTCTCAGTGAGCCCCATGCCCTGCACTTGCAGCAGCCATCCTAGATTCACAGCTTGGCTTTGCTTGGTAATCTCCAAGCCAACCACAAGTAGCAGTCATCTCAGACTGCTCTGTAGCTCATTAGCCTTGGGCCAAACACAGATAGGGGCTGACCTTGGCCTTTACCACCCAAGAAACCCCAGGGCCAGTACACCCAGTGGACAGCTACAAACCATGTCAGAGCACCAACACCCTGCCCCTGCACAGCTGATCTTCCATGGAGGGTGGAGGTTGGTGATAAGTGGTCACTGCCAATCCTTGCAGCTGACTGGCCTGGGTAAATCCCTTCCATCAATCTGCCAACAACAACCCAGGCTCAACTACAAAAGGAGGATATACTCAGCACACAGGAAAGGCATACGTCCAGTACCCAGCTTTGGTGATAGGGGAAGTTGTGCTACCAGACTCTACAGGGCACCTTCTACATTAGGCCACACTACCAAGACATGGGGTCAAGGCAGCTCTACCTAATACATAGAAACAAACAGAGGGAGGCTGTCAAAATGAGGAGACAAAGAAGGATGGCCATAATGACAGAACAGATCAAAATTCCAGAAAAAGAGCTAAATGAAATTAAGATAAACAATCTATCAGATGCAGAGTTCAAAACACTGGTTATAAGGATGCTCAATGAACTTAGGACCTCAACAGCATAAAAAAGATATAGTCAGAAACAAAGGATATACTAATTGAAGTAAAAAATTTACAAGGAAACAACAGTAGAGTGGATGAAGCTAAGAATCAAATCAATAATTTGGAACATAAGGAAGCAAAAAATAACCATGCAGAACAACATGAAGGAAAAAGAATAAAAAAAATGAGAATAGTATAAGCAGCCTCTAGTACAATTTCAATACGTCCAACATTCACATCATAGGGGTGCCCAAAAGAGAAGAGAAAGAGTAAGAAATTAAAAACATATTTGAAAAATAATGACAGAAAACTTCCCTAATTTGGTGAAGGAAATAAATGTGCAAGTCCAGGAAGCACAGAGAGTCCCAAACAAGATGGATACAAAGAGGCCCACTCCAAGACACATCATAATTAAAATGCCAAAGGTTAAAGATAAAGAGAGACTCTTAAAAGAAGCAAAAGAAAAGAAGTTAGTTACCTACAGGGAAGTTCCCATAAGACTATCAGCTGATTTCTCAAAATAAACTTTGCAGACTAGAAGGGATTGGCAAGACATATTCAGAGTTATGAAAAGCAGGGACCTACAGCCAAGAAGCTCTACTCAGCAAAGATATCATTGAGAATGGAAGGGTAAATAAAGAACTTCCCAGACAAGGAAAAACGGAAGGAGTTCATTATCACCAGACCGCTATTGTATGAAACGTTAAAGGAACTTATTTAAGAAAAAGAACATCATACTATGAATAATAAAATGGTAAAAAATACATATCTATCAACAATTGAATCTTAAAAAAAAAACAAAACAGCTAAGCAAACAAAAAGAGCAGAGACAGAATCATGAATACAGAGAGCATTTTGATGATTGCCAGTTTGGGGGGGGCGGTTGCAGGGGAATGGGTGAAAAGGTGAGGGGATTAAGAAGTAAAAATAGGTAATTACAGAATAGCTGTGTGGATGTAAAGTACAGTATAAGAAATGGAGTAGCCAAATAACTTATATGCATGACTCATGGACTTGAACAATGATGGGAGGATTTCCTGAGGGAGTAGGGGGTGCTGGGTGGAGGGGGGCAAAGGAGGAAAAATCAGGACAACTGTAATAGCATAATCAATAAAATATGTTAAAAAATAATAAATTTAAAATGAATTAAAGACTTAAATGTTAGACCCAAAACTACAAAAATTATAGAAGAAAACATAGGCAGCAACATCTCGGACATAGCTTGTAACGATATTTTATCAGATATATCCCATAGGCAGGTGAAACAAAAGATAAACAAATGGGACTACATCAAATTAAAATTCTTTTCACAGCAAAGGAAATCATCAACAAAGCAAAAAGACAACCCACAGAATGGGAGAACATATTAGCTGATACATCTGATAAGGGATTAATGTCCAAAATTTATAAAGTACTTATAAAACTCAACACAAAACAAGCAACCCAATTAAAAAATGGGCAAAGAACTTGAATAGAAATTTATCCAAAGAGGACATACAGATAGCCAATAGATATGAAAAGATGCTCAATGTCACTAATCATCAGAGAAATGAAAATTAAAATCAGAATGAGATATTATCTCATACTTGCCAGAATGGCTATCATCAATAAATCAACAAACAAGTGCTGGCAAGGATGTGGAGAAAAGGGGAACCCTCTTGCACTGTTGGTGGGAATGAAGATTGGTGTAGCCACTGTGGAAAGTAGTATGGAAATACCTAAAAAAATTAAAAGTGGTTCTGCCTTTGGATCCCACAATCCCACTTCAAGGTGTATATCCAAAGGAACCCAAAACACTAATTTGAAAGAAAAGAAACGCCCCTATGTTCATTGCAGTGTTACTTATAATTGCCAAGATATGGAAGCAGCCCAAATGTCCATCAGTAGATGAGTGAATAGAACAACTATGAGACATTTACACAATGGGATATTACTCAGCCGTAAAAACACAGAAAATTTTACCCTTTGAGGCAATATAGAAGGACCTATGCTAAGTGAATAAGCCAATCAGAGAAAGACAAATAACGTATAACTTCACTCATATGTGGAATCTAATGAACAATCTGAACAAACAAGCAAAATAGAGAAACTCATAGATAGAGAACAATATGACAGCTAAGGGCATGGAGGGGTAGAGGTGGAGGGATTGAGCAAAAGGGAAAAAGGACTCATGAACATGGACGACAGTGTGGTGATTGCAGGGGGTTGGTGAGTAAGGTATAAGAGGACTGACTAAGTGATAATGGAAAAAAATACAATAAAAATAAATTAATTAATTTTAAAAAGTAGGTGTTCCTTCAATCTCTAGAATGTCAGCTTAGAGATCAAAACCTCAGGCATAGTTTTCTCTACATGACAGACTGCCCCATTCCATTGTTGGGCCAAGATTTACTTTGTAAATTACATGCAGAAATAACATTTTCCAAAACATAAGCAATTATGTTTAGGAATCCCACTGGAACATGCTTTCTAACTCCAGGTGCTCCAGACTTGCTTGGAAGGATCCAGAGCTGAATTCTTCCCACCCAAGAACTATGAGTAGGTTGATCAGGCAATTGGGGCTGATGGAACCTCAAGTAGGGCGGTTGACCTCCAACCTGTAAAAATTAACCAAAAAGAAGGGGTGTAGATCCTATCGAAGAAACAATAACCCCTTAAAAAGGAAGCTTTAGGTGGAACTCAAGCAGTAATTACAGAAATTCTTAACATCAGGATAAATTCAGCCAGTCTCCCTATAACACTCCCTTTTTGCCAGTCAAAAAGCCTCACTCTGAGGAATATTGATTTATACAGGACTTCAGAGCCATAAATAACATTATCCAGGACATTCATCCTACAGTGCCCAACCGTTATACTTTGTTGACCATGGTGCCTGGAGATAGCAAATGGTTTTCAGTCTTGGACTTGGCAGGTACTTTTTCTGCATTCCAATAGATGAACAAGCCCAACTATTATTTGGCTTTGAATAGCAGTCCCCAGAAACAAAGCTGCTCTCCAATACTGTTGGTCTGTGTTGCCACAAGGATTTAAGAATTCCCCAAACATATCTGGGGAAATATTAGCAAAAGATTTGAGAGATATTCATTTGGAATCAAGAATTTTTCTACAATATGTAGACAACTTACTAATAGCTAGCAATACTTAGGAAGGTTGTTTGCTCAACTCCAACAGTCCTGAATTGTTTGGCAAAAAGGGGATATAAAGTATCACCTCACAAGACCCAGATTTGCAAACAGGAGGTGGCATGCCTGGGATTCCACCTGAAACAAGGCATTATGAGCTTGATGGCTAACCAAAAACAAGCCATCACTACAATAACAACCCCAGAGAACCAGAGGCAGCTTTGTGGAATTTTAGGGATTACATGGTCTTGCTGAATTTGGATTCCAAACTTTGGCCATATAGAGAAACCATTGTATAATTCTTTGAAAGGACTAGCCCCTGAACCCTTTGAATAGATAAGAGATCGTCAAGCAGCATTTGACACCTTGAAGAAAAAAACAAACAAACTAGTTTTTGCTCCCACACCAGGATTGCCCAATTTACAGAAACCTTTCAAATTATACATTGATGAAAGGTATGGAATTATATGTGAGGTACTAACCCAGGCCATTAGAAATACTGCTCAACCCATAGTCTACCTCTCAAAGAAACTAGATTACAGAGCAAAAGGATGGCTGCCGTGCCTCTGGGCAATAGTAGCTACCTGTGACATCTTACAGAAAGCAGAAAAGTCACTCTGGGGCAACCTAATATGGTATTTGTACCACAAAAGTCCTAACCCTATTAAAACAGAAAGGAGGATATTGGCTAACAGCAGGGTTCATGGGAAAATATCAAGCCATTTAATTAGAAAATATAAATGTTACCTTGCAAACCACTACTACTTTAAACCTGGCCACCTACTCCTGGTTTCAGAAGGAAGATCAGCCCTCCAACACGATTGCCTAGAAATCATTGACCAAGTTTATTCCAGCAGACCAGATCTACTGGGCCAGCTGCTGACAGAACCTGACTGGGACTTATCCACATTTGGGAGCAGCTTCATGGGAGAATGGTCAACAGTGAGCCGGGTACATGGTAGTCACCGTAGACAAGGTAATAGAAGCCCAAGACCTTGCTGTATGAACCTCAGTACAAAAGGCTGAGCTGATAGCCCTCACTAGAGCCTTCGAATTGTCCTAGGGAAAGAATGTTAACATCTACATCGACTCTAAATATGCCTTCAAGGTAGTCTATGCCCATGGGGCAATATGGAAAGAAAGAGGGCTCCTAACCCTGGGCAATAAGGGTATCAAACATGCAAAATAGATTTTAAATTTCTAGAGGCAGTGAATTTATCAAACCAGGTTGCCATAATGCACTGCCCAAGAAATGAAAAGGACAGTTTCCAAATGAGCCAGGGAAACCAAACTGCTGATAAAGCAACAAGACAAGGTGCCCGAGGGCCTCTACATCTTGGGGCTTTGATTCCACACCTAGACTTGTCAGAATTTAAACCCCATTACATAGAACAAGATGATGAATGGGCCCATGAAGGGGGATTCTCTAACACTGAGCCTAATTCTTTTTTTTTATATTTTTAAATATATTTTATTTATTGTGCTATTACAGTTGTCCCATCCTCCCCCCTTTATTCCCCTCCACCTCACAACCCCCCCCTTTCCCTGATCTTTAGTTTTTGTCCATGGGTCATACACATAAGTTCTTTGGCTTCTACATTTCCTATACTATTCTTAACCTCCCCCTGTCTGTTTTCTACCTACCATTTATGCTACTTATTCTCTGTTCCTTTTCCCCCCTCTCCCCCTCCCACTCCTCTGCTGATAACCTTCCATGTCTTATATAAATCCCTTTTACATTTCATATAATAAAGCCTGGGTGATGATGAACTCCTTGAACTTGACCTTATCTGAGAAGCAACTTTATCTGCCCTGCCATTCTAAATGAAAGTTTTGCTGGATAGAGTAATCTTAGATGTAGGTCTTTGCCTTTCATGACTTGGTATATTTCTTTCCAGCCCCTTCTTGCCTGTAAGGTCTCTTTTGAGGAATCAGCTGACAGTCTTATGGGAACTCCTTTGTAGGTAACTGTCCCCTTTTCTCTTGCTGCTTGTAAGATTCTCTCCTTATTTTTAATCTTGGGTAATGTAATTATGATGTGCTTTGGTGTGTTCCTCCTTGGGTCCCACTTCTTTGGGACTCTCTGAGCTTCCTGGACTTCCTGGAAGTCTATTTCCTTTGCCAGATTGGGGAAGTTCTCCATTATTTGTTCAAGTAAATGTTCAATCCCTTGGTCTTCCTTTTCTCCTTCTGGTACCCCTATAATTTGGATGTTGGGACATTTAAAGATGTCCTGGAGGTTCTTAAGCCTTTCCTCATTTTTTTTGAATTCTTGTTTCTTCATTCTTTTCTTGTTGAGTGTTTTTTTCTTCCTTCTGGTCCACACCGTTGATTTGAATCCCAGTTTCCTTCCCATCACTATTGGTTCCCTGTACATTTCTCCTTATTTCACTTAGCGTAGTCTTCATTTTTTCATCTAATTTGTGACCAAATTCAACCAATTCTGTGAGCATCCTGTTTACCAGTGTTTTGAACTGTGCATCTGATAGGTTGGCTATCTCTTCATGGCTTCGTTGTATTTTTTCTGGAGTTTTGATCTGCTCTTTCATTTGGGCCATTTTTTTTTTCTTGATGCGCCTATTACATATAAGGGGCAGAGCCTTAGATGTTCACCAGGATGGGGTAACCCACATTGTTGTGTTGTGAGGCTGTCTGTGGGGAAGGGATATGAGAGGGAACAATGGAGTTTGCTCACTCTCTGCTGGCTTCCAGTCACTTCCCCTGTTACCCACAAGCAAAGTGAGCCCTTCTGTGCTGATTCCCAGTTGGGTGGGCATGTGTACACTCTAGAACCCTGTGGGTCTCTGCAATGAACTCCTCTGTGAGGCTGGGAGTTCTTCCTGCTGCCGCCTGAACCCCACACGTGTTTTCAATTGGTAGTTTGAGTCTTTATTTCCCCACACTGGGACCCTGGGCTGCATGGTCTGTCTCGCTCCCCAACTTTTTCTCCCGGTTTATCTGTGGGCGAATGTGGGATCATCCACTCCACCAGCCTGGGACCCACTGGGTCTGGGTTGGCCAGCCATGCATCTCGCTGGGGTCTGCCAGCCAGCTGCAGCATTGCCCGCCCTGCTCCACAAACCGCCAGCTTGCCGCGAGCCCTCTCCACCTGGTTCCGCCCCGCCTACCGGTCTAGATGAACATGTCTTCTTTAACTCCTTGGTTGTCAGACTTCCATACAGTTCAGTTTTCTGTCAGTTCTGGTTGTTTTTTGTTTTTAATTTGTTGTTGTCCTTCTTTTGGTTGTGCGAGGAGGTACAGTGTGTCTACCTATGCCTCCATCTTGGCTGGAAGTCCTCCACTGAGCCTAATTCTATATGGAAGAGCAACACTTATGGTATGATCTCATTCCCTAAAGCTCTAGTATATCCCATCCTCAAACATCTACATGAAGGGACCCATTATGGAAGGGATGCTCTAATGGATCTTAGTAGACCACATCTGAAGGACCCTCATTTACAAAGGACCATTCAGAAGATTACCCAAGCCTGTCTGATATGTGACAAAAACAATCCTAAGACAATGTGGCCCAATAGGAAAGGAAGTGCAATATAAAAGCGATATACCCATTTTAGGATTGACTGGCAAGTTGACTACACAGATGCCTAAAACCATAGGAAAATTTAAATTTTTATTTTTTTTTACCTTTAAAATAAAATGCTCACCTGAGGACACGTTTATTGATTTTAGTGAGAGGGGAAGGGAGGGAGAGAGTGGGAGAGAAACACTGATGTGAGAGAGAAACCGTGATCGATTGCCTTTTGCATGTGCCCTGACTGGGGACCAGACTCACAACCTAGCCAGAAATTGAACCCACGACCTTTTAGTCTATGGGATGATGCTCCAAACAACTGAGCCACACCAGCTAGGGCAATTTTTATTAGTTTTTGTAGATGCCTTTTCTAGATGGGTGGAGGCATATCCCAGTAGAACTCAGAAGGCAACTGAGGTAGTAAAACTTCTATTCAAAGAAATAATCTCTAGGTTTGAACTTCCTTACACCTTTGAAAGCAACAATGGACCATCATTCACTTCAGAAATCTCCTAGAAGACAGAATAGGCACTACAGATTCAATGGAAACTACATGCATCTTGGAGACACCAATCTACAGGGAAGACTTAGAAAACAAACCACACACTAAAGAAGACCATGGTGAAAATATGCCAGGAAACACATTTGAAATGGGACCAGGCACTCCCTATCTGTAGCCTTGCTCTGGGCTAGGGGAGTACCCTGAAGTAGGATTAAATTAAGCCCCTTTGAAATAAGTTTATGGAAGACCCTGCCAGGTTTCTAATTTAGGAATGCCTCCTTTACATTTAGAACATGAATAAAAAATCAAACAATATGTGCAACATTTAGGGAAAACACTAAAAACTTTGCTCATTGCAGGCCCCATCTACCTGTCAGATGAGCCTTTCACCTGTTCCAACCAGGAGAGTGAGTCTTACTAAAGAAGACTCAAGGTCCTGAATGGCAGTTAGCCATGCAATAGGCCAGTCCCTGTGATGTTCTGCTGACAACACACTCTTCTCTAAAGCTCATGGGAATCAAGACTTGGCTCCACCACACAAGGATACTGTGGGCACCACTTGAGCAGGACTTGGATCTTGCTGCTGCTGTTGATACTACAAAAGAAAGTGGGACCTGCACTCCTGCAGGAGATTTAAAATTCCTCTTTCAGAAAGGGACAGAGGCTCCCAAAGCTAAGGGACAATGTTACTTTTAATTTTACTATAAACTTTTGACAATTGCTATACTTTATGCTCATACTCAGACTGGTAACACCTTCATCTGCATTTACCAGACAGTGGCTTCTTCAGCAAACTTGTCCTGCTGTTGGCTGTGCCACCCAAACTCCCACTCAGAATTAGATCATGGGGATCCATTAGTGTCTCCAGTTTCTGATTTCACTACAAATCCTCCTGCACTACTAGGCATGCCCCTCACCAAATACTTGATTGCTTGTCTACACAGTAGTAACTCTTACTTTGGAAGCCCATCTGCAACACTGTCTTTTGAAATATGAAGCAGTCTACTGACTGAAGACTTAATATGAAGTCATGCTGCTTATTTATAGGCTCCTACAGTACTTCTGAGGCAAACCCACGGTCTGGGATTGGTCTAAGGGCCTGGTAGTAAAGAATGAGCAGGACAGGACTGATTTTACCCCAGCTAGGATTTGACGAGTCTCATAACCTCAGGAAAATCAATCAGTCTCTCTGGGTCTGAGTTTGTTGGGTTTTTTTTAAATCCTTACCCAAGGATATGTTTATTGATTTTAGAGAGAGAGGGTGGGGGGGAGAGAGAGAGACATCAATGGGAGAGAGAAACATTGACTGACTACCTACCCTACGAGCCCCGACCAGGGATTCATCCTTTAACCTTTTGGTATGTGGGATGACACTCCAATTAACTGAGCGACCCAGCCAG
This sequence comes from Micronycteris hirsuta, assembly GCA_004026765.1. NCBI lineage: Eukaryota > Metazoa > Chordata > Mammalia > Chiroptera > Phyllostomidae > Micronycteris > Micronycteris hirsuta. The sequence continues at coordinate 68,537 of PVJI01005807.1, read as the reverse complement.
GGCTGGGTCTGAGTTTTATTTTACTATAATTTAACAATCATTTTTATAGTGATTACAACGTGTGAGACACTGTTCTAAGCACTTTCCAAATATTAACTTGCTGAATCCCCACAATGACCCTAGGAGAAAAATAAAGCACCGAGCGGTCACATGACCAGCAGCTGCAGGGCCAGGAGTAAACCTAGGCCATCTCACCCCAGGGTCTTCACCCCGGTGCCCGTCCACAAGCTCCTTGTCTGTGAAGGAGCTGAGCAAGTTGATTCCAAAGTTCTCTTCCAGCTCTATCATGCTGTGTGCACATACATGGTCTTCCAGTCTCCCCAGAGCTTGGAATCACCAAACTACCATTAGGCTGCTGTCAGCACAAATGATTGCCAGCATGTTCAGGATGCCGCAGATACTCACTCTCCCTCAATCACCAGGGAGTAGCTACTCCTAAACACAGACTCTAGATACACACAGCTATTCTACAAGAAGTTCTGAAAAGCATTTAATTTTTCAAGGTTTGGGATCAAGCAAAAAAGAAAAAAAAAGAGAAATAACTGATGGGCACGGACACCATTGTGGTAATTCCAGGGGGCAGGGGTGGGTGGATATGAAAGAGGGTATAGGAGGGATAAATGGTAATGGAAAAATACAATAAAAATAATGTAAAAAATAATTAAAAAATTTTAAAACTTGTTATAAACTATTTCCTTAACTCGAAGGCTTAAATATTGTCATAGGGCTAATAGGAATTATTCTATAAATTTTAAGCCTTGAAATAATATTTTCATTATTTTAGTCTTTTTTAGCTTTTATAAGTACTTGCTGGATTTTTTTACCTGATTCAGACATATACAGTTTCTTTTTTTCAGTCCTCACCTGAGGTTATATTTAATTTTAGAGGGAGACAGGGAGAGAGGGAGTAAAGGACAGGAGGAGAGAAAGGGAAGGACAGAGAGAGAAAGAGAATGAGAGAGAGAGAGAGAGATTCATCAATGTAAGAGAGAAACATTGATTGGCTGCTTCGACTGGCTGCCTCTTGCATGTGTCCTGACTGGGGATTGAGCCCACAATTTAGGTATATGCCCCAACTAGGAAACAAATAACACCTTTTTTGGGGGTGTATAGGACAATATTCCAACCAACCTAGACACCTGGCCAAGGTGACATAAACCTTTTTTTATAAAAAGAAAACTGAAGTGCTATATACCTCAGTGTATTTGATTCAAAATGTTTCCCTTAATTAACATTATGATGCATGCAGTGAATATGCAATTACCTTTAATTCAGTATAATTAAGGATGTGACAAATTTAAAATAGTGATTCTTTTAATTGATCTATAGAACAGATTTAGCTCATTGATAGATGGTTTAAATCAGTCTTGCAGATAGATTTTTAAAGAAATGTACTGTCTTATAAAATCTTTGCTAGTTTACTGACACCAGCTCTCTTCTCTCCTTGCTCTTCTCTCCTAAATTAACAGAAGCAACTTAATATAAACTTTATTCATAATTATGCTTGGTACAGATTTTATGAACATGTATAATGGTTTTCAGAGGGATACCTATTTCAAAATAGAAAGTCCCTCTTTGCTCAGGGCTTTTCTATAGCTGGCTAACAACTCTAATTTCAGGAATTCTGCTTGGCAAATTTTTCTAAAATTCATTCACCTACTCTCTTCTCTTTATTAAGTGGGACTGGGATCCTGAACTGACCATAGGCAAAGGCATAGAGCTTTGAACTTCAGTATCGTGTGGTTTCTTTCAAACATATTTTAACTTCTGTCAGCACTCAAATGTCTAAGATGTCAACATTGAAGCCTGGCTCTTTGTAAAGTGCAGAAGAGTCAGCTCTCTTGGCCAGACTGTTAGGGTGGTGTGGTCAAATACTAAGAATCTGATTACAAATGCTTTGTGTTATGAAGAGGACTCAGCCTGATGATGTACTTACTCAGTGCACAGTTTAAGAGAATGATGCTTCCTCAGTGTTTCTGTTACCACAAACTCCCCTTGATGAAGTGTTCCCACCCCACAGCTTCAATAGCCATGGGGGTTCATGACAACCTGAGACCTCAGCTGCAATTCTCGCAGGGCAGCAAGGGAGGGGGCAGTTAAAGAAGGGTTGATTCTTCTCTAAAAAGGAAAAAAGGGCATCCTCTCTGGCTGAGTGTTCATCCTCAGATGGCCACAAATGTAGCATAACCAGGCATCCGGCCAGCCAGCTGCTGGCTCCACGCTGCTGATTCACAAGACGTGGATGCTGCCTCGTGGTGATGACCTAACTTCACACATCTGAAGGCATGCTCTCCTCTGAGGACCAGCCTTGTCTCCACAAATGCTTTCAGGCCAAGTTTAAATACACCATTATGACATTCACACTCATCACTTTTCCCTCTAAACTGTCTCTCTCTTCTAATTTGCTATTTCTATATGGCATCAATAGCCACCCTCACACCAAGTTTGAGGTCTCAGCCATCTGTGACTCTTCCTTTTCTTTTATTGTTTATATCTACCTATTAATACTTACAAATTTTTTATGAAATTAAAGAAATCTCATACTTGGCCTCCTATGATCTGATTCCCTGGATTCCAGAATCTCCTTCCTCAATTCCACCTCTATAAATATTTAGCGTGATGTTCCCCAAATACCTTTTCACTCATGTAGGCCTCATGGAGAAGAGCCTGGGCTCAGGTGGCCCTTATTAGCTGTGCACACTTAGAGAGGACACCTAGATCTCCAAGCCTCTGCTCTTCACTTGTAAAATGGAAAAAACAATGACCTATCTAATAGAATTGTTTTGAGGTTTAAACAAAATGAATCCAGTACCAGCAATATATTAAAGGGTCACTTCCTTCATTCCTTTAGTCATTTAAAAATATTTGACTGTGCCTGAAAGTAATACAAAATAATATTAAATGTAAACTGTATTTGAAAAATAAAATTTAAATAATATTTATTGAGACGTGTAGTAGTAGGTTGAATGGTTTCCACACCTAAAATTGATGTGCACTTGAAACCTAAAAATATAATCTTATTTGGAAATAGGCTCTTTGATATGTAATTCATTGAGGATCTTGAGTAAAATCATCCCAGATTTAATGTGAGCCCTAAGTCCGATGACTAGTGTCTTTACAAGAAGAAGAGAGGATACATAGACACACACAGGGAAGATGGCCATGAAAAGATAAAGGCGGAGATTGCAGTTAAGCTGCTACAATGTAAGGAATACCTGGGAGCACCCTAACTATAAGGAGTAAGGAAGGCTTCTTCCCTAGAGCCTTCAAAGGGAGCATGATTTTGGCCAACACCTTAACTTTAAACTCTAGCCTCCAGACTGTGAGAATAAGTTTTTGTAGTTTTAAGCTACAAAGTCAGTGGTAATCTGTTAGGGCAGCCCTATGAAACTAATGAAAACCATACCATGTGACAGATAGTGTTTGGGTGTTGAGAGGATACAGAAGCAAACAAAAAGACCTAAGTCCCTGCCCTTGTGCAAAGTAGTTACTGTTATTACTGTTGTTTGTTGGTCTAGTGATTCCTCATGTCTATAGAGTAAGTCCAAAATTCTAATGATTTAGATTAACAAGCCTGGGTTCTTTATCTATAAAACGGAAACACTCATACCTAATAGAATTACTTACAGCTAGCAAGGTTGAACCTGTTATCTGTCCACTATTAATTTTCATTATTCCATAAAGGAGTGGTTGGACCCTTCTATTAAAAAGGGATAGATAGAAAATATGTTAGGCTTTGAGTACTACAGGGTATCTGTAATAAATATTGATTTGTTCAAGTTATTTTCTAACACTTAAAAAATTTAAAAGCCATTTTTAACTTTCTGGATGTACAAAAACAGACCAGTTTGCCAATCCTAGCAAATGCTCCTACCTATAGTCCAACCTGGTCCTTCAGTGTCACTTGATGACACCATGCACATAGGAAGACAAGAGACAGACACACAAAACAGCTAATTAATAATGTTAAGTACGGAAAATATAGTTGACAGATAAGTTCTGAAAACAATGATCAGGTAATAAATGCTATAAGATGAGAAAAAGGGTGAGTTCAGCATGGGCTTCAATAGCTGGAGAAGGATCATGGCAGAGGCTGAAGTTGAGCCACGTCTTGACAGAAGTTGAATTATTAAAGAGAGAAAGAGAAATACTTGAGGCAGAATATGTTTCATGTATATATGTATATGGGTTTATACACACATGTGTACAAATGCATTCACATATAAATGAAACAAATCATATATCATATATCTCCTCTCAAGGTATCCTCAGGATTCAAAAAACTCAGAATTCTACAATGATAGTGGCTTTGGAATTCTAAGTGTTAAAACTCGTGCTTCTTTGTCATCATTTCATAAGGTGAATCAGATCTAAAACAGACCAAGACCAGGTGGTTTCAGTTAGCAGCCTTGATCTTGCACTTCAATCAAAGCCAAGAGTGACAGAGTGATTCATCAATAAAGTTGTTCCAAGTGAGGCTGATTTTAATGCGTAATATGTAGAGGTTTTCTGCTTTTCTCTATTTAGTTAACAGAAAACAAATTTTAATGTATTACTCAAAGGGTTATAATAAATAACTCAGAAGACGAAACAATTACTATGCACGAACCAGTAACAGAAGCAGTTCTTCCTGACGGAGATAAGAGCCATGTCTGTCCACGTGTCTAACAGTGTGTCACGCCTAATAGAAACAGGCTGATGGATGTCTTAGTGGAGGGCCAGGAGAGGTGAAAGATGGATGAAACCTGAGTCCTTCAACTGCGCCCCAACATATTGTTTAAATCCAGGAGTGTATTCCATCACTGTCATCACCTCGTATCCCTCCTTTCCATGTGACCATTGTGCAGCGAGACCCCTTGTTCCTGCCCAGAACTGTTTACCAGGAACTTCAATCTGTGGGCCACTCTTCTCACTGGCCAAGGTCTCTGAGGACCTTTCCAAACTCTCTCATAATCTTACCGTATCTATATCAAGGCCAAGTTCAGGAACGTTTCTGTCTGTACCAAGCATGTACTTGGTGCTTCTGAAGTGGTGCCATTGTGGAGTCTAATTCTGTAGCTACAGTAAGAGTAGTATTAAAAAAGACCATGTTCTTAACTAACTTCTTTTCCTTAACCCAATCATTACTTTCAACTTGAAATCCTAGGTTGGTGATAAATGGTGAAAATCTCGGGGTCTAAATGCAATGTTCATGGCCTGGGGGGCGGGGGTAGTGTTTCATCTCTCCTGGTATCATTGCTTGAGCAATGTCTACCAGTAGGTGTTGCCTGAAGTTCCTTATACAGACTGTACCACCCTCTCAAAGGGGAAGCTCTGTTGACAGGCTTAAGAAAACCTTAAGGAGCAGAGAGGACACTCCTGTCTTTTTCTTTTAATGACTTTTAATTGTGTTTTTTCCTTTTTTGATTTAAAGCTCTAGAATTCCTATGTATTTACTCACCCTATCTTCATCTTTTCTTCACCTTTTCTCCTCCTTTTTCTTTGATCCATCTTCACCCCAAACTGGTGGGTGGAGGAGTGTGTGTGTGTGTGTCTAAAAAAGGGGAGTAAGTAATGATGAGTGGAACTTTTCTATAATTTTTTCAGTGCTAATTTAACTTTTGAAAACTCCCCAATTCTATAGATTCGTTTTTAGAAATTTGGAGGAGACTGAAAAACTTTTATTTGAAAATACAATAATTTTTACTAATCAGCATTTTATTACATTATTTGAACTATGGGGGGCTTCATCATTATTATTTACTCATTTGATACCTACATATTTTGTTCAAGCTATTGTGGCAGGTACTGTGACTAGAGATAAAAGCTATAGTCCATATCTTCAGGGGGCTAATGAGGGAACCAGTGAACATATTACCACAGTGTGGAAAGAGATATGGTAGAAATAGTCAAAGGGTGCTAATGAAGTACTCAAGAAAATCAGGTTATCCAGAATGGACATGAGGGAAAAGGTAAAGATTTCCTGGGGAAGAAAATGCCTGAGTAGGGTTAAACAGAATAGGGAGAGGGCTTCTGATTAAGAAGGCAGCGTAGGAAAACATGGTTCTCAGAACCTCCCACAACCATGTTAAAATTACAACTAAATTACAGAGTAACCATCATTCAGAATTGCCTCAAATCTAGCAGTACAGAAGTCCTATAACTAATGATATAAAGAAGCCTGATTGAAACTGGTAGAAGGGGTGTACATGCTGAGTGGACTGGGACCCACACCCAGATGTAGTGGTTAATAATTGGAAGGAATATCTCAACTGAAGAGGTACCTGAAAGGAGTGAGGGGTTCCAGCCCCATACAAGATTCCTAGCCCAGGATTTCAGTGACAGGAAGAGAAGTCCCCATAACTTCTGGCTGTGAAAACCAGCAGAGGTTGTGATAGAATGAGATGGAGGTTCTTCTGGAGTCCCAGGTATTCCTCTTAAAGGGGCTATGCAGGAACTTACTTGAATTTACTTGCTTTCAGGTCCACTGCTGCGGCAACAGCTTGGAAGGCAACTTGAACAAATAGGGAAAAATGAATTTTCTGACATCAGGGTGAAATCTGTGGGGTCAGCTTTCTCCCAGACAGAAGTGCTGGCAGAGGCCATTGTTCCTTTGATGAGCCCTCCCCCAACAGATGTGGCAGGTGGGTATCATATCTGAGTCTCCATAAACCTCACTCACCCTGATTGCTCTACCCTGGTGACTTCCTGAGACTCCACCCCAACTAACTTTTGGGCCCACTGAAGCCCCTTCCAGTGGCTTTTCCATACAAATGACCTATCTTGGCTCATTCTTCTGACTTTCCCAGAATGTCTTACACCAGCAACAGCTGGCTTTGGCAAACCCCATACCTCTTGCTAAGTGGCCCCTAGCCTGGCACTAGCAGCAGCTGACCTGGGTTTCCAGGTTGGTCTTTTCTGGGCACCTCCAAGCCCAGCACAATTAGGAGCCATCTGCAGATCATTCTGTAGCTCATGCCACATGGCCCTGTGCAAAACACAGGCAGTGACTAATCTGTTCTACACCTCCTGGGAGGCCTCAGTGTCAGCACACCTGGTGGACAGCTTCAGACCATGTGGAAGCACCACCCAACCACTTCCACAAGGTACACACTCAAGGGGTAGACTTGGCAGATAGTGGATTAGGCTCTGTGAGGTTGTCATGGCCAGTCCTTGCAGCCCACTGGCCTGGGGGTAAATCCATCCTGATGATGTGCCAGTAGCATTCAAGGATAAACTACACTGGAAGGTGCAGACAGCCCACACGGGGGGCGGGGGTTGCTCCTGGAGCAGCCAGCTCATTGACAAGGGGGACTGCACAATTGGGCCACATAGGACACCTACTACATAAGTCTACCGTACTGACACTGGGAGATGTAGCAGCTCTACCTAATACATAGAAACAACAGGGAGGCTGCCAATGAAGAGATTAAAAAAATACATGGCTCAAATGAAAAAGCAGAACAAAACTCCAGAACAAGAAGGAAACAAAACTGAGATAAGCAATCTACCAGGTGCAGAGTTCAAAATACCAATTATGAGGATGCTGAATGAACATAGGGGAAGAGTAGATGAAATTAGTGAAAAGTTCAATGAAGACATAGGAAACATAAACACAGATATAGAAAACAAAAAAAAAATAACCAGTCAGAAATGAAAAATACACAAACTGAAATGAATACATTACAGGGAATCAACTATGGAGAAAATGAAACAGAGGATCAAATCATATATTGGGAAGATAAGTAGCAGGAAACACCCAATCAGAGAAACAAAAAGAAAAAAGAATCCAAAAAAAGGAGATAGTATAAGGAAGTTCTGGGACAACTTCAAGTATACCAACATTCGCATCATGGGGATGCCAGAAGAGAGAGAGAGAGAAATTGAAAACCAATGGAAAAAAACAGTAACAGAAAACTTTCCTAACCTGGTGAAGTAAGTAGACATACAAGACCAGGAATTGCAGAGCATCTCAAACAAGATGAACCCAAAGAGGCCCACACCAAGCCACATCATAATTAAAACACCAGCTATAAAGACAAAGAGAGAATCTTAAAAGCTGCAGAGGAAGACAGTTAGTTACCTATTAGGGAGCTCCCATAAGACTGTCAGCTGATTTCTCAACAGAAACTTTGCAGGCCAGCTAGGATTTGCATAAAATATTCAAAGTTATGAAAACCAACAACCTACAACCAAGATTACTCTACCCAGTGAAGCTATAATTTAGAATTGAAGGATAGCTGAAGAGCTTTCTTTTCAAGAAAATGCTAAAGGAGTTCATCACCAACAAACCTGTATTATAAGAAAAGTTAAAGCTTCTTCTTTAAGAAAAAGAAGGAAAAAAGTTCTAAATATGAATAATAAAATGGTAATAAATACATATCCACCAATGATTGTTTAAATGCAAATAGTTTAAATGTTCCAATCAAAAAACATATGGTGGCCGAATGGATAGCAAACAAGATCCTTATATATGTTGCCTGCAAGAAACTCACTTCAGATTGAAAGACATACACAGAATGAAAGTAAAGGGATGGAACAAGATATTTCACAAAAATTGAAACAAAACAAAGATGGAGTAGCAATACTTACACCAAACAACAAATACTTTAAAACCAAGGCCATAACAAGAGACAAAGAAGAACACAGTTAATTCCACTTCTTTGTATTTATCCAAAGAAACTCAAAATACTAAATCAAAAAACATATACATCCATATATTTTTTCCAGCATTATTTACAATAGCCAAGGTATGGAAGCAACCTAAGTATTCATCAATAGTTAAATGGATAAATAAGTGGTGCATATATACAACAGAATATGAATCAGCCATAAAAAAGGATGAAATCTTGCCATATGCAATAACATGGATGAATCTAGAGGGCACGGGGCTGAATGAAGTAAGTCTGACAGAAAAAGGTAAATGCTGGATGATTCATTATATGTGGAATCTAAAAAACAAAATATATGAACAGAGACCAGACTCATAGATACAACGAACATTTTGATGGTTGGCAATTGGTAGAGGAGTTGGGAGGGATGGGTAATAAAGGTGAAGGAATTAAGAAGTACAAATTGGTAGTTATAGAATAGTCATGGGGATATTTAGTACAACATATGGAATATAGTTGTAATACTGTATTAACTATACAGGAGTTGGCAAAAGGAGGTTTACAGTTGTTCCTTCATATCAAAAAAGACACACAGGTTATGACTATCACAATATCTTTATTAACTCTGTGTTTTGTGTACTCACAACTATAGACCTACTTTTTCCCACCCTTTCATATGGTGTCAGATAGGTACCAGATTTACTGGGGTGATCTCAACCTTCTTCATACATAATTTGAAGGCACCTCAATGGGGTGAATAAGCTATATAAATGTCTAATCATGAATCTTTACACCTGAAACTAATATAATATTGTATGTCAGCTGTGACAAAAAGTGTTAACCAGACAAAATAACTGTTAAAAGAAATTTGAGGCAGATGAAGTAATGTGTGTTAAGGCAGGGTTGTGAGGGAGACTGATGGATTCTGGGAACTAAAAGAGTGATATATTGTCATATATACAGAATATACAAGGAATTCACACAATTTAATAGCAAATTACCCAAATGACCCAATTAAAAATGGGAAAAGGACCTGAATAGACACTTTTTCCAAAGAAGAAATACAAATGGTCAACAGGCACATGAATTGGTGATTAATATCAATATTCATTAGGGAAATGCAACTCAAAACCACAATACCATCTAACACTTGTTAGGATGGCTACTGTAAAAAAGGATAAGAGTTAAAAAATGTTGAAGAGGATATAGAGAAAAGGAACCCTGGTATACTATTGGTGGTAATGTAAAATGGTACAGCCACTATGGAAAACGGTATGAATGTTCCTCAAGAAATTAAAAATAGAACTACCATATGACCCGGCAATCCAACTTCCCATTCAAAGAAATCAAAACCACTATCTCAAACAGATGTCTATATTCTTAAGTTCACTGTAGCACAATTCACAATAGCCAAGGTATGGAAATAATTAAGTGCCTATTAACAGATGAATGGATAAAGCAGATGTGATATATATATACACACACACACATACACACACAAAAACACGCAGTACACAATAGAATATTATTCAGCATTAAAAATGAAGGAAATCTTGTCATATGAGATAATATGAATTAAGCTATTTTGCTAAATGAAATAAGCCAGATGGAGAAAGGCAAATGTTGCATGGTATCACTTATAAGTGGACTCTTAAAAAAAGTCAAATTCATAGAAACTGAGAGTATAAAAGTGGTTGCCAGGGGCTGGGGTGTGGGGTTGAGGGAGAGGTTGATAAAAGGTATAAACTTTCAGTTAAAAGGTGGGTAAGGTATGAGGATCTAATATGGTGGAGACTTCCGGCCAAGATGGAGATGTAGGAAGATACACTGTGCCCTCTTGCACAACCAAAAGAAGGACAACAAATTTAAAAGCAAAAAACAAACAGAACTGCCAGAAAATTGAACTGCATGGAAGTCTGACAACCAAGGAGTTAAAGAAGAAACATTCATGCAGACTGGTAGGACAGGCAGAGATGGGCAGCCAGGGTGGAGAGGACTCGTGGCAGGGTGGCAACTGGACTCATGGCAGGGTGGTCCCACATTTGTGTGTGGATAAACCAGGAGGAACAGCTGGGGAATGAGACAGACCACAAAATCCAGGGTTCCAGTGTGAAGTAATAAAAGCTTCAAAATCTGCCCGGCTGGTGTAGCTCAGTGGATTGAGCGCGGGTTGGGAACCAGAGGGTCCCGGTTCGATTCCCAGTTGGGGCATATGCCTGGGTTGTGGGCCAGGTCCCCAGTGAGGGCCATGTGAGAGGCAACCATACATTGCTCTTTCTCCCTCCCTTCTCCTCTCTCTAAAAATAAATAAATAAAATCTTAAAAAAAAAAGCTTCAAAATCTCTGAAAAAACCTTTGGGGGCTGTGGTGGTAGGAGAAACTCCCAGCCTCACAGGAGAGTTTGTTAGGGAGACCCACAGGGACCTAGAATGTACACAAACTCACCTACCTGGGAACAGCACCGGGAGGGCCCAATTTGCTTGTGGGTAATGGAGGAAGTTACTGAAAGCTAGCTGAGAGCTGAGCAAGTGTATCATTCCCTCTTGGACCACTCCCCCACATATGGTGCCAAAACGCAGCCACGTGGGTTGCCCCTCCCTGGAGAATACCTAAGGCTCTGCCCTTTTTATTACTATGTAACAGGTGTGCCAAGACCAAAAAATGGCCCAAATGAAAGAACAGATCAAAGCTCCAGAAAAAAATACAACTAAGCGAAGAAGAGATAGCCAATCTATCAGATGCACAGTTCAAAACATTGGTAATCAGGATGATCACAGAAATGGTTGAGTATGGTCACAAAATAGAGGAAAAAGTGAGGGCTATGCAAAGTGAAATAAAGAAAAATATTCAGGGAACCAACAGTGAAGGGAAGGAAACCAGGACTCAAATCAATGATTTGGACCAGAAGGAAGAAATAAACATTCAACCAGACAGAATAAAGAAACCAGAAATCAAAAAAATAATGAGAGGCTTAGGAACCTCTGGGACAACTTGAAACATTCCAACATCTGAATCATAGGGGTGCCAAAAGGGGAAGAGGAAGAGCAAGAAATTGAAAACTTATTTAAAAACATAATGAAGGAAAGTTTCCTAATCTGGCAAAGGAAATAGACTTCCAGGAAGTGCAGGAAGCTCAGAGTCTCAAAGAAGTTGGACCCAAGGAAGCACACACCAAGGCACATCATCATTAATTCACCCAAGATTAAAGATAAAGAGAGAATCTTAAAAGCAGCAAGAGAAAAGGAGACAGTTACCTACAAAGGAGTCCCCATAAGACTATCATCAGATTTCTCAAAAGAAACCTTACAGGCAAGAAGGGGCTGGAAAGAAGTATTCAAAGTCATGAAAGGCAAGGACCTCCATCCAAGATTACTCTATCCAGCAAAACTATCATTTAGAATGGAAGGGAAGATAAGTGCTTCCCAGATAAGGTCAAGTTAAAGGAGTCATCAGCACCAAATACTTATTATATGAAATGTTAAAAGGACTTATCTAAGAAAAAAGATGATCAAAACTGTGAACAGTAAAATGACAAGAAACAATTATCACTGACTGAACCTAAAAAAAGCAATACAAAAACAAACTAAGGAAACAACTAGAACAAGAAGAGATTCAAAGAAATGGAGATCACATGGAAGGTTATCAGCAGGAAGGGGAAGGGGGGAGAATGGGGAAAAAAGTACAGGGAATAAGAAGCATAACTGGTAAGTACAAAATAGGAGGAGGTTAAGAATAGTATGGGAAATGGAGAAGCCGAAGAACTTATATGTACAACCTATGGACATGAACTAAAGGGGGAGAATGTGGGTGGGAGGTAGGTGCAGGGCAGAGAGGAATAAATGGGGAAAATGGGACAATGGTAATAGTATAATCAATAAAATATATTGAAAAAATAACATATAATATGGTGACCATAGCTGATAACACTGTATTGTATAACAGAAATTTGTTGAGACATACACACACAAAATAAATGTTCCCACATACACAAAAATAAATGTTCCCACATACACAAAAATAAATGTATGGTAGAACAGTGAAGGGAAGGAAACGTTCCCACATACACAAAAATAAATGTATGGTAGAACTTAAATGTTCCCACACACACAAAAATAAATGTAATCACTATAGGGTAGGGTGGCAGTAATGTGCTTGAGCTATCTCGTGCCAGATTATAGAGCTGATTGTGAACATTTCTTCCTAATTCTTATTCAGTGACTTTACCTTGGTAGCTTGAAATTGGCTTGTTAGGATATTTCTACCACAGAAATTTGCAAACACTACAAATCAGGGGCTTTACCTCCCTCTCTTCCCCAGAGTTAAACATTTACCAGCATACCACTAGGTGTGAGGAGAACCACAAAACAGTCAGGGCCAAGGTAAGAAACTCCTTGAATAAGAGTACTCTTATTCTAAAGAGTATGGATTTTACTCTGAAATGATTGGGGTGCCCTCAAATTATGTATGAAGAAAGTTGAGATAGGCTGAATGATTCTTTGGAAACATGAAGTTTCTTGATTAAATACGTATTGTTAGTTGCACCCAAACCAGCAGCTGATAAGGTACTTTAGAAAGTCTTAAATAAGGCTGGCAAACAGAATGAGAATGTCAACATGGGTTAATAAATGAGAGAGGTTATGTAAACTATTACTTAATCCCAGTTGAGAGTTTTGTGAGCCACTGGGGAACTGGGTTGAGGTTCACAGACAAGAATAAGGTTAGAAGGAAACAGAAAATTAAACAAACAACAGTTCAGTTTAAGTTGTGATTTACCCAGAGTTTAGAGCAGGGGTGTCAAACTCACTTTCCCCATAGGGGGGTGGGCAGGGCACATCAGCCTCGTGGTTGCCTTCAAAGGGCTGAATGTAATTTCAACTCCTTAACAGTTAAGGAGTAGTTACATTTATACAGTCCTAAAATCATTTCGGAATGATTACTCATCATTCTGCAAACACTGACTACTATCCTTAATATTGAGCCAGTAACAGAATTGATCTTGTACTTTGTCTGCCCAGTTCTACGTGGAATCAATACCTTTCCGTGACTCTTCTGAAATGAGAGTAAGTTTAGTTAAAACTAAGAAACACCACCCATTTCTTTCTATATCAGGTCTAGATAATACCCAGTGTAACTAGTGTTTTTCCAATTAGAAATATTTCTCAATTACTCTTACTAACACATTTACTGATTCCTACTTACCATAATGTTAGAACCACAATAAGTTTACATTTAATGAACTATCAGATATATTCCATTCTATTATAAGTTTCTCTTCTTTATTCACTTTATTCAGTTCCTTAAGTACCAGGATCACCTAATTTGACCTCAAATTCACCTTTATTATTGCACTTCAGAACATTTCCAGAGTCTTGGACCTTCTCATATTAGTGAGTACATGAAGAAAAATAACCTCACCTCCTTATTATCTTTTTTTTGAGGTTTTGTATTACCCTTACACACAGTATATTCTTACAAACGATCTCTTACATTCGAGAATCTGGTCACATTACTGGAAAATAAATAGTCCTCTGCCTGTAATTATGGCCTTCAGGAAGGGGCATGCCAGTGACCTCTCTGACTTGTAGGCACAGAACTAAGCCCTGAAAATTAAATGCCTCCTTGGCATCAAATCTTTTCCCTTGGCAAACTCCACTTCTTTCTAGGCCAAACAAGAGTAAACAAAGTTAATACAGAAGTTGAATATTTCTTTTAATTCCTCATACACATTTGTATACCTGCATTTCAAATCTTTGTGGTTTGTGGAGATGACAAAAACAATGCCTTTTATGACTGTCATAAAAATACTTTTGTAGAGCTTGTCAAGGACTTTTATTCAAACACTTTAGCAATTCAGATAGTCTCTGTTTACTTGTAAATACACAGATTTCTTTTGGAAGACAAAATTTTTGTCAAGTAAAATCAACACTCTTATCTATGATCTGCAAAACATATGCATAGATTTATAGATATACATATAAACATGATTATATATATATGCATATGTATATATACATGATTAATATGAGAAAGGCAAAATGTGTCTGCAGTTAGAGATTCATTAGACCAACCTGACCAAGGCAATGAACTAGAGAGCATGCCCCATACATTCTGGTGCTCATGACATCCTCCTGAGTCCCCAGAACACTTGTCTCTCCCTTGGCCCTCTAAGCTACATGATTCACATGAGAAGGAAATCCTCTAAAATGGAGCCCTGGCTGGTGTAGCTCAGTGGATTGAGTGCGGGCTGGGAACCAGACAATCCCGGTTTGATTCCCGGTCAGGGCACATGCCTGGGTTGCAGGCCAGGTCCCCTGTGAGGGCCATGTGAGAGGTAACCATACATTGTTGTTTCTCTCCCTCTCTGTCTCCCTCCCTTCTCCTCTCTCTGAAAATAAATAAATAAAATCTTAAAAAAAATAAAATAAAATGGATTCAGTTGTGTGGAGGACAGTACACAGATGCAGAAACACATCTTGGGGGGCCTACCTCAGCATCACATTCTCTTGAATTCTGTCAACTTTTATCATTTTTATAGTTTCAAAAGAGCTTACTTTGTGTGTTCTCAGGATTACATGATTCACTTGGTCATAGAACTTACTGGTAGGTAATAGGATAATCCTTCCAACCCCAAGGAATACAAGTTCTTCTGACAAATAGGGTTCCAAGTGTTAGCTATAGAAGAAAGGAAAGTGGGACAAGGAAGAAACAATTTGGACTGATATAAGAAATATGTATTTTTAAATTTTTTTGTTTTTATTGTTGTTCAATTACAGTTGTCCCCATTTCCCCCCATATCTATTTTCAAAGAAGCTGATAAGGTGATAATCTATGAGAAGCAGTGAGAGTGAGTGCTACCTAAATTATGTCCTTAGTTTCTAGAATTTACACATTTTCTTCATACTAAAAATCACTTAATGAGCCATGGCCAGTGTGGCTTTGTAGGTTGGAGCATTGTCCCGTAACTGAAAGGTTGCGGTTTCGATTCCTGGTCAGGGCTCATATCAAGGTTGAAAGTTTGATCCCTGGTGTGGGGCATACGGGAGGCAGCCAGTCAATGCTTCTCTCTCACATTAATGTTTCTCTCTCTCTCTCTTCCTCTCTCTCCAAAAAGAAATGAAAAAATGTCCTCAGGTGAGGATAAAAAAAATTTACTTAATGAAAAGTAATTTAATTCATTTAGAAATCAAACAAAAGACAAAGTTTGAATGCAGTAAAACAGAAATTGTTAAAAAAGTTAAATTCTCCAGCATAGTTCTACTTGTGATATGTTTTTGGAAGTGTAAAGTGATATGCACTCATGGCTAGAACACACTTTAAAAATCTGGTTAAATGCAGCAGCATGTAATTGAGACCAAAAGCTCGAGAGGTAGGTAAGAATTATTAGTTTATAAAGTACTGTCTATGTACTTGCTCCTGTACTAAAGATATATTTTTTTTCCTAAATTGTTGAGCTTGATATAAAAGTTGTCTTTCACCTCCTCAGTGTGGCCTTTTGTGACTCTACTACCAAATTAACTTATTCTTCCTCATTTGCCTTTCTGGGTGTTTATTTCCATCACACTGTGTTTCATAAATCACCACGATGTATTTATTCATTGGTGTGACTAATCTTTTACAGTCATCTCCTCCCCTATTCTGTTTCCTTCATAAAGGCAAGACCGGTGCCTGTCTCATTCACCACTGTAATACCAACAGGGGTAGGCACTCGATAAATATCTGCTGAATTTCATGTTGAATTTTGGGTGTATGAATAAATCTTTTCCTCTGACTCTTGCTGAAAATAATGATTACAAATTTCTGGCCATTTTATGGACTAACTAAAATGGGTAGGCTTCTAGCATTTGGCTTAAACTAATAAGATGAAAGAACAAGAATGTAATGTAATTAGCTTAAAATCAATGGAAAATATTGCACATTTTATTGTCAAGATAATTTTTACAGAGATTTGTTTTTGCTATTGACTGCCACTGCATTAGTGCTTGTAATCTGCTTAGTGCATTAGCACTAAATACTATTGATTCATTCAGCTAAGAGACCAATTTAATCTTTGCATTTTTCCCATTTCCTGAACACCAATTCACCTATAGTTTAGTTAGTAGTCTGGTGGCTAGATGCAAGTGTTAATAGAATTTTAAATTTAAAATGTCATTAGAAAATTTAATACTATATAGATTTACACTTTTCTGATACAGAAATTCTAGCAAATTATGAATAATTCATGTATTTTGAAATGACAACTCAACAAATTTAATTTTCATAAAATCAGTTCTAGAAAAGAATGCTTAACAAATCAAAACTGACCTTAATTCATCTCTTTTATCTAGAGTACAATTTGAAATATCTCCTACCATTTTAATGCCTTATGATTAATAAATATATTGATGATTTACCCAAATAAGACAACCAGAGTCAGACTCTAGTCTGAATTGATAATTTTTATTTTTTTGTTTTATATTTATACTACTCATAAACCATTTCCCCCATTTCTGAACATCAAAATGGTTAAAATAGCCTTTATTCTATAACAGCATGCATTTGTAATACATTTTTCTGTCCTCTTGTTGAAAAATTAGAGAGTATTTTTGAAGTAGAGAAGGTGGACACACTTCATCTGCTCCAATGTTAGCCTAGGTCTATGGTGAAGCGCACTGTGCCTCTCCCCCAAGGCTTTTAGGATAGGAAGTCAGCACTGCTCAGTACGTAATTAATATGCTAATGAACCTGCCTGGAATATTTTAGTTAGAAAAATATGTCATTAACTGACTGAAATGTATCTAGCTACTATCTAGAATCACCAGATTCACTATTATTTAAAAAAATCAGGGGAGTTTTACTTTAAGAGTAGCTGAACTATTGGTTTCATTTCCCTGATAAATGAGTCTGTGAAAGCCCTCCCTGGCTGCTGGACAAGGGACCTGCAGCACATCTGGGCACTGCGTCCTTCTGGACTCCACGTGCCACTGATTCAGTCTTTGTGCTGACCCATGAATAAGCAATGGTAGAAATTCCTACTGGGTCTTCTATCCAAATTCTTACAGATCCTCATTTTTCTTATTAGAGCGAGGAGATAAGAAGGCAGAGAGGGGTGAACACTGATAAGAGATAATTCTGAAGTAATGGTGTAACACCTCAAATTTGATATTATTATTCTGAGCAAAAAAAAGAAAAATCATTATTACTGAAGGAGGTTAATATTCTTATTAAAATGCAGGATCTCACATGCTTTCAGAAGTCTTTAATCATGTATGGCAAGGAAAATATCATGTATTAGAGCTATGTCTTCAAAGTGTTATTAACATTTCAGCTTTTTAAAAACTAACTTTAAGATATTTTGCATGAACTCAGTTTACCACATTAATTTTACCAAATGAATCTCCATGTAGAAACCAACTACTTAAAATAAAACAAATCATACCACCTGCTTCAAAAGACATTAAAGAAGAATGAACAATTCAATTTATGTACATGGTATATAGTTAGTTAACTTTTATTTACCTAGGACATATATCAATCACATCATGCGTCAATATGATACACAGGTAAAGCCTACCTACATTTTTAGTGACATTTGCAGCATTAACTGCTTTTCTTTGCCATTAACCTGTGAATAAGCTATGAAATGGTTTAAAGGCTGCTTAGGAGAGAAAAAACCAAAACACATTAATGGCTCATTCTGTAACGCATTTCTAATACCCAGGGTATGCTATGTAATCTCAGAGAGTGTTGCAAAATTCTGGAAAGACAATAATTTTAAATTCCTTTTAATAAAATAAAGCAATATGCCACTTTTCATGGGAAGGGTAGCACAGAAAGTTCAAATAAGTAATTTAGGGAGCATTGACTCCTTGAGCCTGGCAGAGAATATGGGAGAGTTTATAGAAGGAGACACAATCAAGTGTATAATTAATAAGTTTATATTTAGATTTTTTAAAAGTATAATGGAATCCTTACGCCTCAAGGATTTTCTTTCTTGTGAGTTTTTGCTTTGGTAGCTATTACATTTGGCATACGGCCAAGGTATTTAGTGTTTAGAATAAAGAATCTTCAATAACATTTTTCATATAGAAAAACATTCTCTCATTTTGGAGCACAGGGAGTTAAAAAAACCTCCTGAAATCTGACTTTACATTTTTCATCCCTAATACAAAATGCATTCTCTTAAGATGCTAGATTGCTTAAATAAGACATGTCAAACTAGTATGACTACATGGATGTTATTTGCAACATTGACTTCACATCCCCAGTTCAAATGTTGGGACACAAGAGGTTATAGATATATGGCCTATAAAGAGTTATAAATCTTTGTTTATTTTATTAAACATTATGAGACATGTCCTGAGGATGACAGATCAATAGCGGTCCTTGTGGTTTCCTGATGGAAGGCTGCAATTATTTTCTTCCATTACAACTTAAATGCAGCTAAATTTTACTCATCTATCATCTTTATAATAGTAATAAACATCATTTTATGTTTATTTTTCTGCCTATTCATGTTATTCCTTGTTTGCATCTTACTTTGTTTCCATTTAAAATGGTTGTAATCACTTTGCTTTCTTCCTTTGATGGTTCTGACCCTTTAATTTTGGCACTCAGAGATGGAGGTGGAAAATTACTACTTTAAGTTTCCTTTATTTTGAGAGGCAGTTGGCTACTTTTTGCATTTGAGTATAAATGATAATTAAAAACAAGGAGGCTTAGCCCGGCTGGTGTAGCTCAGTGGATTGAGCGCGGGCTGGGAACCAGAGGGTCCCGGTTCGATTCCCAGTTTGGGCACATGCCTGGGTTGCAGGCCAGGTCTCCTATGAGGGCCATGTGAGAGGCAACCGTACATTGCTCTTTCTCCCTCCCTTCTCCTCTCTCTGAAAATAAATAAATAAAATCTTAAGAAAAAAAACAAAAAAAAACAAGGAAGCTTAATAAAAACAACCCGTGAGGTTAAGCTTTTCTAAAACTTCATTATCTGCAAGTTCTTTAATGCATAGTATAATTTAAATTAAATAAGCATAATATCTTACAGTGCCACGGGGTAGTTAGACTTGAAAGTTGGGGAGAACAGCACACCTCATATCTTCTATCTTGACTACAGTCTATTTCTGATTCAGCTGCTTTTGTCTCCGATGCCAGACAACACCACTTCCCACCTCTCCTTTTCTTCTTTTGAATTGTAAGGACTTGTACAAATTAAGCATTATGGAGGTGGGTCACTCATAACAGGTAGGGAGGGAGGTGAAAGACTCTCATGATCAATAAAACCAGAATATGCCCCTTCCAGAAAACAATTCAATAATTTGAATTTGCCTTTTTAAATAAGTATTTCTTACAACAGTAGCTGTTATTTAGGTCTTTTACAAACAGTATTGCACTTGTCCACACAATAGTCCTGCATGGAAGAAAGCAATTCAGAGTTTAAACATGCTCATTAGCCAAACAGGTAGAAAGTGGTGGGGTACAGATTTGAACCCAGATCTCTTTGACTTCAGTCTTATTCCTTTAGCCAGGGGTGTCAAACTCCTTTTCACCGGGGGCCACATCAGCCTTGTGGTTGCCTTCAAGGCGCGGAATGTAATTTTAGGACTGTATAAATGTAACTACCCTGTAACAGTTAAGTGAGAGCTCAGCGCTGCCGCTGGGTAGAAACAAGGTGGAGGGCCGGATTTGGCCCATGGGCCTTGTGTTTGCCACCTGAGCTTTAGGCCATGCTGTCCCCCAAAAGCAACATTTATGGTCATCTTATTATGCCATGTACTTTACATAAATTATCCAAGATTTTTACAAAACCCCATGAAGTAGGTGTTGTTATCTGCAGGTTCCAAATGAAGACACTGAGGCTCTAACGGGTAGGTAATGCGGCAGAAGTCATACAGCTGGTATGCAGTGGGCCAGGATTCCAACCAGATGTGTCTGGCACCTAATGACATACTTTTCCCTTTAACTGATTAATAATTAGTCATAAATATGACCAAGATGTTGATGAAAATATCTGCTACAAGTTTACATTTATTCTTTCAAATGCTTACAGATAGAGCAAGACTATGATAATGAGATTGCACAAAAAAAAAACAGTGTAATATGATGACTGAATTTTCTGGGTAGGCGAGAGAACACTTTTTAATTCCAAATTTGATTTAAATTAAAAATATTTCCGAATGCATTATTTTACTTCTTTTAGTAAATATACTATAATTTAAGAAAAAGGGCCTGTGCTGATTCAGGGCTTTTAAAAAATTCCTTTATTCAATATTAATTAGCATTTGTATGAAAGTGGGCCAAAGTGTACTGATTCTAATTTTTCCTGGAATAATTGTTATATTAACAAATCCCTTATTTGATTCTCTTGGAGATTCCAGTTAATATATGATTAAGATTAACTAAATTTTTAATACTGTTTGTCCCAACTAGAATATATGAATTTTTATTTTCTACCCAAATTTGGGGCATTACAAGTCTCCATATTATGGGGCATTTCTTCAATTACTTTATTTTGAATAATTATATGTTGTTTAGGGACTATGCATTAGTATAAAACAACTTCAGTCAATACTAATTTAGGATGCTTATAGAAGTCTGCTGATGGATGGGTAAAAAAAGGAGGTTAAGATATTTAAGACATTTGTGGATGTATAATCTCACAATTCTAAGTGTTGGAAGTCCCTGTAAATAAACTCTTTAAGAATGGTTACAGTATAAAGATAAGAATACATTCTTACAGAACAACTGGTATAATCAAGACTAATATTACATGAATGGTGAATGGATATCTGCGCCTTGAGATGTTTCTAGAAACAGTATCATACATGGAATCAGAGTTCTTGAAGCACGGATAATTAGAGGTGAGGATGATATGCTCTGAAAACTATCAGGTGATTCAAAAGAGGACTTTAGTGATGTCATCAACATGAGAAGACTTTATATATATGTGTGTATACATACACACACACACATACAAAGAACTTGTATAGCTAGTGTTTCATAAAATGTCAGAGTGGGAAAAGCAACACGAATGATCTGAAATAAGCAAGTCAGGCCTGACAAATCTACTGGACCCCCAAATTTAGAAGACTTACTTAGCACTCTCTCTGCCTGATCCTGTGATAGAAACCCTGTTTGCACATGTAGAGAAGCTCAAAAAGGACCAAGAAAACCTCGCTGTGGCTGCGCTCATACTTTGAGGACTGGGCAAAAGCCTAAGCAGAAAGTTACTGCCCCATCTTTTTCTTTTTTTTTCCTTCCCTTTCCTTTCCTTCCTCTCTCTCTCCCCCTCCCTCCCCCCCCTCTCTCCCTGCTTCTTTCTTTCTTGCAACTATAAAAGAAAGTTTGTTTAGAAAGTCACAGAGGTAGAAAAGATGAGCCAGTTGGGCTGTATGGGCTCAGGAAATAAGTTACAGAGGCAAAAGAAGGGCCCTTGGAGCTCAGGAGAAAGAAAGGCAAAGGTAACATGACTGGAGAAAGAAAAGAGGGGAGGAAAAGGAACAGAATGCTCTAGAGAGAGCATAATGGGGACTGAAGCGGGGAAGGCATGGGTGTGCTCCAGAGGGGCAGAGCATGCACTAGGTCCTTTACCTTAAGGTTTTTATCTATATTCCAAAGATGAGAATTCTAGGGGAGGTCTCAGAGGAGGAGCTCAACAAGAGTATTCGTCAGCTTTATGCTGATGTACCAAAATTAAATTTATTCCTCTGACTTCATCAATCCTTGAGTGTCGTTGGCACAAATGGCACTAACTGACTTTCTGTTATCTCTCTCTCTTAATAGGGTTATTTGCCATACCTTTCTTAACCTTGTACCTAAAGATATGATTGATTAGATATGTTAATAACAAAATGACATTACATGTATCTATTCACCAAACTTTATGCAAATAAAAACTAAGTTATAAGAAATTGTTAGAAGGGTCACCTGATATCTTGCCAAGTAAATTTGCCAAAACAAAACGGAGTCATTTTATTGTTTAGAGTCTTCTCCAAACTGGTTTGATCTTGTAAGTCATTTTATTTTTTTGTGAATAATGACTCTTGGTGCCTTCACTATAAGCTAATGATATGCTAATTATTGGAACAAACAGGATTCTTTTTTGTGGAATGGATATATAAAAACTGAGAATGCGGGTAGTCTCATTCTTGGAAGAATTTTGATCTTTAGAAACCAGAGAAGATAAATAGGGAAGTAAATAATGGTTTGAAGGTATTTGTCTTTATGGAATTGGCCCAGTGTAGAAGTTGGCTTCCCTTGTAAGAAGACTATGTTGGCAAGTTCTATGTTGTTTCCCACAGGAATTTCTGCAATGGAAATGATAATGATTTCAGGTGTGGCTGGTGCATTTTGGCCATTTTCCTTTGTGATAAAACTGACCTGAATGTCATTGGATAATCCTGCCTTTTTGTTCCCCTTGGAACACTAAAAACATCAAAGCAATGTGTTTAAGAATTTCTAGAATCGATAAGTACTTTTACATCTGGGGACTGACATGAACAAAATAAGTAATATGATATCAATATATCTCTTAAATTGTCTGTTTTTAATTTTTAAGAAAACAAGTATCAAATAGCTCATGTGCTCTAGAGGCCCTGTAGGAATTCCTAATAGACTCTTTTAAATTTGTGTTTCTAAAGCAATTTATTGGATGCAGGAAAAGTGTTTTCTCTGGAATGCTATTACTATTACACCTTTACTTCCTAATTCCGGATTTCTGAAAGTTCTTTTGTTTCCTCTCACTCTTTCATATTTTCGAGTGAAGGAAAGGGGCAGCCTCATGAGAAATCCCATTGCTTCTTACAGAGCATGCAACAGAAAGAAATAAATCTTAGTTGGGATATATATGTATGTACACTATATATATTCATAGACTATGGAAGGGGAAAGAGGACAATTATGGCTGTAGTATACCAAAACATGAATTTGTTTTCTCGGAAGTTTCTAGCTTTATGAAAAAAATTACTTGGAGTTTCTATCTGGGGAAGTATCCCACATATTTTAGCAAAAGTGATCCAAATATTTCTGACCTCATATGCCTTTGGTACCCCTCAGCAAATTATATACTTACTTTCACCAACATCATGTTTTATGTTCTTCCTGTTTGCAATTATAACCTTTATTATTTAGGCTGAAAACTGCTAAAGTGAGATGTACATTTCTAAAGTCAAATTGTCTTGAGAAAAGTTCTACTATCTGTTCATTCAATTATGATCACTAGCGGTTATTATGTTTGGAGGTATAGCCAGGTCCATATATTCCAATCTGGGTCCAAACCAAGAAAGCCCAAGGCCATAGTGGATTCCCAATTTGGTGCTCTTCTTCTGGCACCAAGTGATCTGATGACTAACAGGATAAATCAAAGCAACAAAAATTTCCCTACCACTTCCTGTGAAAATACTATTTCGTGTAACTATAAACAATTATTGATAAAAGTATTTATATTTATAAATATCAAACACCAACCAAATAAAACATAACAAACTAGAACATGATAGACACATGTCTATTCAAGTAGGAAGTGCATGACTGATGTCAAGAAGGTACTTCTGATCAAGATGGTGGCATAGGTAAATGTGGTATTTGCCTCCTTCCACAACCACATCAAAATGGCACTGAAGTACAGAACAACCATCATTTAGAACCTCCTGAAATCTAGCTGAACAGAAGTCCTACAACTAAAGATATAAAGAAGAAGCCACAAGGATACTGGTAGGAGGGGCAGAGATAAGGAATGGGCTGGTCACACACCCATATGTGGCAGATAAAAATGGGGATGGATATTCCAGATGTAGAGGACCCCCTGAGGAATGAGGGATCCCAGCCCTACACCAGACCCCTTAGCCCAGGGGTCCAGTGCCAGGAAGAGAAGTCCCCATGACTTGGCTATGAAAACCAACTGGGATTGAGACTGAGGGAGACTAAGTTTCTTCTGGAGTCCCCAGCAGTTCCTCTTAAAGGGCCCATACAGGGTCTTACTCAGACTCACTCGCCCTGTCCCTAAACTGGGGCAGCAGCTTAAAAGGAATCAGAGACATATGGGGAGGAAATTAACTGTCCTGCATTAGGGTGAAATCTGGGGAGGCAGCTTTCTCCCAGGTAGAACTGCGAGCAGAGGCCATTATTCCTTTGATAAGCACCTCCTCCTCCGCAGAGCTGGCAGGTGGGTGCCATATCTGAGACTCCTTCAACCTGGCTTACACTGTTTGCCCTGCCCTGGTGATTCTCTGAGGCCCCATACCACCCAACTTTCAAGCCACTCACACTGTTTCCAGTGGCTTTTCTATACCAATGTCCTGTCATGGCTCATGATTTAGATTTTCCTAAAATCTCTCAAACAAGCAGAATCTGGCCTCAGTGTGCCCTGTACCTCTTGCTAAGTGGCCTCAGGCTTGGCACTAGCAGGAGGCAAACTTGGTTCATAGCTTGGCCTCACCTGGGCACCTCCAAGCCCAGCACAAGTAGCAGCCATCTACACATAGCTTTGTAGCTCCTGCCAGGTGGTTCCAGACAGAACACAGGCAGTGGCTAACCTTGTTCTACTCTTCTCAGGAAGCCCCAGGTAAGCATACCCAGTGGACTGCTTCAGACAACGTTGAAGCACCACCAGCCAACCACCTCCACAAGTGACACACTCACAGGGCGGCCTCAGCAGACACCAGAGCCAAGTTGAAGTAAGTCCTGCTCTGTGGAGTGAGTCCCTGCACAGCTGATCCTCCATGGTGGTCAGAGGTCAGTGACCAGCGGTCACAGCTAGTGCTTGCAGCTGAGCAGACTGGGTGTAAAACCCTCCCACTGGTGTGCCAACAGCAATCAAGGCTCAACTATAAGAGAGTGTACCCAGCCCACACAGAGGACACACCTCAAGTGCTCAGCTTGGGTGATCAGGGAGGCTGTGCCACTGGGCCCCACAGAACACCTACTATGTTAGGCCACATTACCAAGCCTGGGAGAATTAGTAGCTCTACCTAGTATGTATAGATACACACAGAGAGGTTGCCAAAATTAGGGGACAAAGAAACATGCCCCCCAAAAAAAGAATAAAATTCCAAAAAAAACCACCCCAAAACTCTAAGCAAAAGGGAGACAAGAAATCTATTAGATGCACAGTTCAAAACACTGGTTATAAGGACGCTCAATTAACTTAGTAAGAAGTTCAGCAGGATAAAAAGGACCAGTCAGAAATTAAGAATAATTTATAGGGAATCAACACACAGTAGGTGAAGCCAAGAGTCAAATCAGTGATTCAGAATATAAGGAAGCAAAAAACACCCAATCAGAACAGCAAAAAGAAAAAAAAGTCCAAATAATGAAGATAGTGTAAGGAGCCTCTGGGACAACTTTAAATGTACCAACATTCTAATCATGGGGGTGCCAGAAGGAGAAGAGAGAGAGCAAGAAATTTTCAACCTATCTGAAAAAATAACAACAGAAAACTTCCCTAACTTGGTGAAGGAAATAAGACATATAAGTCCAGGAAGCACAAAGAGTCCCAAACAAGATGAAACCAAAGTGACCTACACCAAGATACATCATAATTAAAATGCAAAAGATTAAAAACAAAGAAAGAATCTTAAAAGCAGCAAGAGAAAAGCATTTGGTTACCTGCAAAGGAACTTCCAAAGTAGACTGTCGGTTGGTTTTTCAACAGAAACTTCACAGGCCAGAAGAATTGGCATGAAATATTCAGTGATGAAAAGCAATGACCTACAACCAAGGCTACTCTACCCAGCAAAGCTATCATTTAGTATTGAAAGACAAATAAAGAGCTTCCCAGAAAAGAAAAGGAAGGTATTATATGAAATGTTAAAAGGCTTATTCAAGAAGAAGAAGAAAAAATATTAAAAGTATGAACAATAAAATGACAATAAAAACATATATATCAACAATTGAATCTAAAAAACAAAATAAATAAACAGCCAGAACAGAAACAAACTCATAGATACAGAGAACATTTTGAGAGCTGCCAGAAAGGAGAAGGGTTGGGAACAGAGGTAAAAAGGTAAAGGGATTAAGAAGCACAAATTGGTTGTTACAGGATAGATGCTGGGATGTAAAGTACAGCATAGGGAACATAGTTGATAATATCCTAATAACTATATAGTGTCAGATGCTTGCAAGACTTATTGGGATGATCACTTAGTAAATTATGTAATGTCTAATCACTGGGGTATACACCTAAAACTAATATAATAATGTATGTCAACTGTAATTGAAAAATAAAAAATTTAAAAAAAAGAATAGAAATAGAAATGATCTATTCCAGGAGACGTCATCATGAACATTCTCAAGGCTATTTTTGTTGGGGAATATGCTGCAATGCTGCTCCTGAACTCTTTTCTCAGAAGGACACGGGCCAGAATGGCATCTCAGAAGCTTGTTTTACCAGACATAACAGTAAAGGAAACTTATATTTGTACCAGTGAAAGTTAATGCTTAAAACAAATAAATGTGTTTGTTTATGTGTGTTAAAAAAAAACAACAACAAAAACAAAGGAGGGATTTGAGAGCAAAAACTTCCTTTCCAGTTTTCTAGGTTATTTAGAAAAGTATATTAGCTTATTGAAAAATGTTTTATTTACCAACATTTTGGAGGATATATTTTTGTTTTGTTTTCAGTTGTTTTTAAGTAATGACAAGACTATAGACTTCATTAGCACATTAGTGAGCAAATGGTGCCTCCTAAGGAAAAATCCTTCAAAATCCACAAATTAACTTGAGTGTCTAATTTTAAATGGTGTAAAGACTGCATTGAGATCTTAATAATCATGTTTTATAGAAACTGTTGTTGTATTGAATTTTGTGTAAACTTTACTAAAGCTTATATGAAAAATAAGTTTAGTAATCTTAAGTGTTGGCAAGTGTGCATACACAAATTGTAAAAATATTTTACTTTTTCTTTTAATTACCACATTAAGTTTTTATTAAACTGTGATTTTACTTTTATTTTATTTTTTAAAAGATTTTATTTATTTATTTTTAGAGGGGAAGGGAGAGAAAAAGAGAGGGAGAGAAACATCAATGTGTGGTTTCCTCTTGCGCACCCCCTACTGGGGACCTGGCCAGCAGCCCAGGCATGTGCCCTGACTGGGAATCGAACCAGCGACCCCTTGCTTTATAGGGTACCCTCAATCCATTGAGCCACACCAGCCAGGGCTGATTATACTCTTAAATGAAGATTTATTTGCTAAATTTTCTTGGAAGGAATTTGCAAATATTTTGGATTAAGACCATTTATGAAGCACCAAAAAGCCCTTAGTATTATTTTCTAGACTGATATCTTTAATGATCATACCTCATAATTTGTAAGTGGGGAACCTGTGTGACTTACCCGATTAAAACAGTGTTCATGGTTGGGTCCATAAAAGTGCTGGAGACATCTCACATTGTTTTTGTTGACGATCTTGTTGAAGAATTCATTGACATACTTGATAGGGAATGCACAGACAGCAGAGCGGTTCATTGGTTCAGCAGAATCTGGCTTGCTTTGTGCAAACACCCCATAGAGAATGTCATCATTCAGGTTGGCCCCTATCTGCCTCGCGAGATGGGCCCCAGGCTTACTGACATATGCAGCTTGGAGAATATTAAACACTTCTTCCCTTGGGGATCTCTTTCTTCTCTTTTCTGTAAGAATACACTCCAGAGGCATTTCCATGTAAGAATGCAATCCAGAGTCTACAGAACAGAACCTGATTATTCTTGTGTGAAAAGTCTGAGCATCAAGAGTTTCCCGTTGGACCGTCAAGAAGTAAATAAAATGATTGCTTTCAAAGGCGTGGACATACTTAATGGGGTAAGAATCCCGGAACTCAGGTAAAACATCAATATAGGACTGATCTGTCAAAAACTTAAAACCATCTTGTGTTTCCTTTAGCCTTCTCACTGATATCGAATGTATTGAATAATCTGGAAGGTAAGAAGAATTTATGGTATTGCCCACAAAGAAGTTGATGAACCGGTGCTTTTCAGACATCAGGACCTTGGTTCCCAGGGCACTCACTACACAGTCAGGACATTGACTGGGCTCTTCATCTGCCTGTGGGGAGTACATGCAATGCACTTTTGACTGTATGTCAGCAGTATTGTAGTGAGGAAGGATGTGTCGCTGGCAGGTCCCTCTCCAGACACTTCCACAGCTAATGAGTTGATCATCATAGTATGTGTCAATAAGCAGAGCCATGTTGATATTATCTTTCCAAACACTACCTGAAAAATTGGCTTTGTGGCTGCAGTTCTGACATGGGAAACAATCTGGGTGTTCCAGCATAGGCCCAGTCTTGTACTCAGCAACCTTCTGAAGGTCTTTGTCATTTAAAACGTAAATGTAATTAATGGCACCGACGTAAATGTGATGCTTGTGTAAAACGACATTCTGGATGGGCGTTTCCGCAGTGAAGTTAGGAAGCTGATACTTCATGTCCACGTTCATCTCAGATTTTACTAGTGCCTCCTTGCACTCCCCATCACTCTTCTGCACCAGGGTAAACAGAAGCACAAGGATGCCAGGTGCAAGCCCAGCAGGGGCCTTCATGGTGAGAAGTTTATCTGCCAAAACACATTCAAGGTGAGGGCAATTTAGTTGTCATTAGAAACAAAGAAGAAACAGAAAACCTGTTAAACTATTAAAATACAGCTTCCTAACTGGAAATTTTACATAGAGTGAAAACAGAAACTCTAGCTGGTTTCACATAAAGATGCATTGTGCAGTTGGACATGACTCTACATAGTTTAATTTTAGAACTCAAGCCAGAACAAGTAATTTTAGAGAACCATTATGAGATACAAACAATGATCTGTATTAAACACGATAGAATTACTAAGTTAGACTCATTCAGCAATGAAGTCAGAAACATAGCAAATTTCTTTCTTAACCCCTTGCTGGTTGTTTAATATGCTTTAATATCTGCGGTTAATGAATGGGTTGATATTCAAACTTTCTCAGTAAGTAAAGGAATTGTGGTTCCGATTCATTTATTCTAGAAATCACAGCAGTCATTGTTTTCTTGGGAGCTTGTAGAATTACCAGGCTAAATTTAACTTCCTTTTGGAAGAAAACAATCATAAATTCTAGAAGCAAATGATCACATGCTGTTTATAAAAGGATTCTGTGTGCAGAGGAAAGGTATGGTTATAATTTGGCTACAGTTGACCTATTGTTTGGATAGACGAATGCTTAACTTAATGTAAGATCATGGGAACATAAAAACAGCAAGCTGAAAATGTATACAATAAAAGTAATCTTCAGGACTAAAGACCTAGAATTATTTTACAGGGAGAGATAGCATCTTGTTCATTACCAAGGCAAAGCTATTTAGTAAAAAGAACATTATTTTAGCATTCTGTTGTATGCACGTGGACAATATTTCTACTACAAAGCAGAGTGGATCTGTGATTCAATTTTCAAAAACTTAAGGTGCACAAGTTATAAACATTGTAAATTCTACTTACAATAATTATAGTCAGGGTAATAGTTGGAAGGACTGGCCTTAAAATGGATAAAAATTAAATAGGAAAATATTGTTTTCCTTTTTTTAATGTATACTCTGACAGAACAAAGGGAGCATCTAAAAACATACTGGGTATTATAACTCTTCCAAAGTCTAACCCTGAGTCTACAAAAATAACAACAGAATTCACTGAGCAACTAGTATGTGCATAGCTTTATGACTGAACTATGGGAAATGGGAGATGGCCTCCACCCTTCAATGAATCTACAATGTGGTTGAGAGACAGCACACATATGCAAATAACTTTAATATATGGCTTCATAATACCCTGCATAGCACAAAACAAATGCTAAAAGCATCAAGAAAGAGAGGTATGGCCTGCACTTAGGATTATTAAGATTATGAGAAATAGGGACAAGTCTACACTGTTGTAAGGTCTAGAACAGCAAGGACAAGGTCTCTTTGGCTCATCACTCTATTCCAAGTACCTGGCATAGAATCTAGAACATAGTAGGTGTTAAATAAATGCATGTTAAGTAAATGAGTGAGTAAAAACTAAGAAATAAGTTCAAAGTCACAGAACAGGTAAATACAATATCCAGAACTTAAATCCAATTTTTTTTGACTCAAAAATCGAAGATAACTATACTCTACTAATTTGAGAGAAATTGGGGCTTTATTTAAGAGGTAACAGAAATTCTTTAAAGGGTTTTGGGCTGGAGTGCCATATAACCCAGGTTTTCCTCTAGGAAGATTGATCTTGAGGCAAGGTGGTTCAGAACAGGAAGAACCTGGTGATGGGAAGACCAGTTGACTTGCTATTATTATAGCCCATAACTGCGTAGTAAGGGCCAGCCAGGATGGTGGCCGCAAGAATAGAAAAAAAGAGATGAACAAGAGACATATTTGAATAAATAAGATTGACGCCTAAATTGATGGAGTAAAAAGTAGACGGCAAAGATTATTAGTGCTCATCTGGGGAAAAGTGGAACAAGTTACAGAAGTAAAGTAGTCAGTAGAAGGAAGCTGGACTGAAGACTAGGAAATACAATAGTTTATTTTAAACATGTTGAGTTTGATGCGATTTTGAGATATGAGTGAAAATGTTCTACTATAGCAATGTAGGTTTTACATTGTTCACCAGGAGGTAGGTGTCTAGAATTAGTGAAGAATGAAGATTTCAAGCAGACAGAGTATTTGTATCAAACAACAGAGGAGAATAAGGAAAGGATTCTGAGGAGAAGCCTGCCGTTAATGTGAAATAGGAACAATCAGTCTTGGGTGAGCCAACATCCATCTTGTGTGAGAGAGTGGCAAATGGAAGCATGAGTTCCAAGTATCTGCCATCTAGACACTAGAAAAAAATGAATATTTAGGACTCAGTTTTGCTAGAGTAACTAGGATGCTTGTTTGGCTAGAAAAAACTTTGCACGTTAACTGCTAAGAGGTGATGGTTAGAACTAAGAGTACGTTCATGGAGAAAAAAGGTAAAGAAGAGAAGGCAAGTGAACCAAATCTTGGGGAATACCTGCATTGGAAAAATCAGTGAAGGAGTCAATAAAGGTAAGTTAAGTGAGGCATCAAGTCACAGAGGCCAGGCCAAGTGAGAGACTTCAAGAACGAGTACATGATCCATATGGCAGCTCTTTGTTGACCTTCGCAAGTAGTTTTTCAGGAGATTCAATAGTGGCAATAGTGGCACATGTGATAAGGAAGTAGAATATTTGTTAAAGGAAGGACAATAGAAAGGCAGTACCATGGTCAAGAGGAGTTTATTCTTAAATTGTAGGAAGGACATATGCTTATTTGTAGACATCCCTTTCATCTACTAACATTTATTGGTGTCTACTAAAGAACAGGCAGCGTGGTAGTGACAGGAATACAGAGACATGGTGCCTCTCCTAGGAAGCTTACAGTCACTTGTTGGAGGCATAGGTTGATAGACAATTATGGGGATATGCAGGAAGGGCAGCCAACTTGGAAGTGGTGTCAGAGCTAAGTCTTGAAGGAGGCTGGAGAATGGAAGTTCCCAGGTGGCAGAGTACTTTATGCAAAGATACAGAGGCAGGGGACAGCACATGGCCCAGCCAGGAGAACTGTAGGTAGTTGAACTTAGAGAGATGGGGATATCAAAAAGAACAAATGAGTGAGACATAAATTGTTATGGTGACCTTCCAAAGGGGCAAAAAGAGGCATTTCCAAGAGCCCTGGAACATAAGAGAAGTCACTCTACCTGAGACTGAGGAGAGGATGAGAAATCAGATGAAGTATAGGGACACTGAAGGAGTTCAGGGCACATGATCTCAAAGTTTTAAAAATAGATTATAGTATATGACCATCTGCTGAAGGTGATGGATATGGGGAGGGATTAGGGACTTCAGGATGGAGGGTGAGGAGGTTTAGAATAGCTATAGCAGGGCATGCAAACTGAGGTCAGCAAGAAATGAAAGAAAAGATTACTTAGTAGCTCTGAGGGCTCCTTTGAGATGATATACAATGTATTATGACTTCCTCTTCATATTGATGGAAGATATGGAAGAAATCCAAGGCAGAACCTCAAGGACACAATGATTTCAGGGTCCAAATGAAGGTACATAATTAGGCACATAGGCTTTGAAGGCCAGAAAACTAGCTGGTACAGAGGGCAAAACAGAGCTTCACTAGGGTAAAGAACTGGAGGGGAAATCATGTAACAACAACAACAAATAACATGTTGAGTGCTTACCATATGCCGGGCATTCTGCTAAACCTTTTGAGTTACTCTTTATAAACAACTTGTGAGGTAAAAAGTATTATTATTTTCCTCTTTTAGATGAGCAAACTTACCAAAAGTCACACAGTTAGAACCAGATTCAATCCCATGTCTGGGTGACAGGAATCTGTGCAGGATCTTAAACGCTTCACCAACACTGAAGCAGCTTTCTGTGCTAAGAGGGAGTGTACTGGAGGACAACTCAGAGCATCAGAGCTCTGGCTCTGGCCCTTTTCCTCTCTAGTTGTGTGCTCTTAAATTCCAGGATCTGAAACTCTCACTAATTATTTTTTTTTAAGATTTATTTCTTTCTTTATTTTTAGAGAGAGGAGAAGGAAGGGAGAAAGAGCAATGTATGGTTGCCTCTCACACAGCCCTCACTGGGGACCTAGCCTGCAACCCAGGCATGTGCACCGACTGGGAATCGAACCTGGACCCTTTGGTTCCCAGCCCACGCTCAATCCACTGAGCTACACCAACCAGGCTCTCACTAATTATTTTAAATAACAAAAGAGTCTTTTGAAAGCACTTGTTATATAGTGTATATAAAAATAAATATAGGGTGTTGTACCTGCTCTTTTTATATATAATTCTCATTGTTTTGAAATGAACTAGAAAATTTTTGGTGCTGATAGAAGGAATGACAAGAAATAGAAGAAAAGAATTTGGGGCAAATTGTCCAATTACAAGACAAATACAAACTGCAAACAAACCGCAAATGTGTGTTTAAACTTTCTAGACTATAGTAAGCAAAAAATAAAATGCACTTCTCAATGTGGTACTGGTGTATCCTTAAAATCAGGGACATTCGCCTAATGCATTATTTATCATTGTATATTCTGTTGGAAAAATAATAAAGAAAATAAATGAACCATTACTGTCTAAAGAAAAAAAGCATAACAATGAATTTACATCTCAGTTGATGTCCATTAATGAGGTGTGGAGGGTAAATGACCTTTTGTTTCAGATTTGTTGAGGAGTCTTCAAAAGGATCTTTTTTTTTCTTTATAAAAGCTTGGGGCATTATATTACTTTACGTTTTTGAAATAAGGTTCATATCTTACAGTTGGTACATAAGTCGCTCACAGTGTTAAACCTCAATTAACTAGAATCCAAGAAAATGTACAAATGTAGTAATGTGCTTTTTGTTACCTCACTCGATAAGATGACACATCATCAGTAAACAGGTAGGGAAGGAGGATATGTTTTCACTGATGGGATTATACCCTAAGAGCCCTGAAACACCAATCCAAAAGAACCTATGCACCCCAATGTTCATAGCAGCACAATTTACAATAGCCAAGTGCTGGAAGCAACCTAAGTGCCCATCAGTAAATGAGTGGATCAAAAAACTATGGCACATTTATGCAATGGAACACTATGCAGCAGAGAGAAAGAAGGAGCTCCTACCCTTTGCGACAACTTGGATGGAACTGGAGAGCATTATGCTAAGTGAATTAAGACAGGCCATGAAAGACACATGATCTCACCTTTAACTGGAACATAATCAACAAAAGAACAAAGCAAGCAAAATGTAACCAGAGACATTGAAATTAAGAACAATCTAACACTAGCCAGAGGGGAGGGGAGAGGGGGCTGTGGGGAGAAGGGTTTTCAGGAACTACTATAAAGGACATGTGGACAAAACCAAGGGGGAGGGTGGAAGCAAGGGAGGGAGGTGGGATTGGCTCAGGTGGACAGGAGTGGTGGGGGGAAAATCGGAGAACTGTAATTGAACAACAATAAAGCAATTAAAAAATAAAAAAGAAAGTTAAAAAAAAAAAGAAAGAAAAAACCTTGCAGAATACCCCTGGAGTTAGTAACCCAGTCTCCTACACCTTCTTCACATTCTCTTGCCAGCAAATGGTGATGCCATTTTTCAGATTGAGAAATCAAAGGTTATTTTTTCTATTGAAGCAAAAAAAGTAAGACTAGGGACCATTGTCAACAATAGGATTTTAATTAAAATACAGATTTCTGTTTAATCCTCTGACACTGAAAAAAGTTGAATATTCTATTTCTTTGATCATTTCAACTTAGCAAAGGGGTATGTTGGTCAGACTAGATTCTTCTCTGGGAAATGTTTGTGTCATTCATAAGGAATGGAGGGAGACCTTTTGAAAGTATTTCTTGCTGAGCTGTGTACCCCAATGACATTCACGGCCAATTATTGAATGAAAGCTGAATAGTCAATTGCAGGGTTTGAATTTATTCACTGTCTGTGTGACTCTGGGCAAGTAATTTCTCTGAGCCTCTATTTTCTCGTCTGAAATATGTGAGTGATAATAGTACCTACCTCACTTGTGATGGTTATTCTGAGGATTCCATCAGTTAATGCATGCAAACCAGTAAACTCAGCACACAGTAGGCCAATAAGTGTTCTCTCTTATCATTGTTTTTTATGTCCTCAGTAAACACTTTTGAGCATCTACTATGTTCTAGATACTGTGAAGAGTGCTGAAAATACAATAATGGAAGAAAAAAAGGTTGGTGAGATCTCTATTAGAGGTGGTAGACACACAAACCACAGTTTAAGCTCATTGTTGAAAGGTCTATGGGGCTCTTAAATGGGAATGCTTAACCGGGCGAGGGGAGGCATGTGGGCCTACCAATCAATCAATCAATCAATCAATCATGGTCTGTTCCTTATAATGCATTCACAATACTGAGGCGCAGCATGAAGAAGAACCTGAGTTTTAGTAGTGCCAGTGCAGCAAAATAGTTACAGTATGAGCCATTTCCTTTTGCTTCAGATGCTTTCTTATTTGTGAAATTATAGTGTTGAACTAGTCGTGTGCTGGTACAGGCTCATGACAGCCTATCGTGTGCATCTCTTTCCAAAGCACATCCAGTGGCCTCATTTTAGCAGCTTGAAATTGACCATAGTGGGAGTATTTACACCACACAAATAGGCTAGCACTACAAATCAGGGCTTTTTTTTCCTCCCCTGGAGGGATGGTTATTAAATATTTAGAAGCATACCTCTGGGTTGAACTTATGAACTCCAAAGTATTTTCCAACTCCAATAATTTTGAACTCTGAGGGTTTTCTGTAATTACATTTAACCCCATTGCCACTGAGTTGGCATATATTGCTTTCTCTTCTCTGTTTATATAATCTGCCAGATCAAGCCATATAAGCAATTTTAATGTTTATATTGGTAGTGACTCCAGAAATACTTTCACTTTTCCTATACTTTTATCCTGATATATTTATTCTTGTGATGTGCCCATTTCAGACTTTCGATATAGAATGTCTTTTTAACGTTTTTTTTCTTCCTCTCTGAAATAGTACTCGCCACTTAGCCAACTATGAGTTCTTTACTAGAAAAAAAAAAGAAAGAAAAGAAGAAAACCACATAAAGATGATTCACACTGACTAATTTATTCTCTCAAAATGTGGTACACATAGCAGGTGAAACTGAATCATCCATAAAACATTTCTTTATTTCTTTTCAGTTGGTAGTTAAGATAATTTCACTGGCAAACACTTCCTGGAAGTGACTATATCGATGGCAGCTTGGTCATTAATCCACTGGTGTTTAGCAGCATTCTCTGTAAAGAGGGCTGCTCTGTCAGCTACAAATATCAGCTCAGCCTAAACTTAAGACCAGCTATTTAACTCTGTCTGCCATCTATCTGCTTCTAGCTTCCTCATTAAACTAGCTTACATTGCTCTTGTTATCCCTTAGAAATCTAGTAAAACATTTAATTTTTAAATAATTTATTGAGTAGCTATCTGTGCCTATCTTCACTACTACTATAATCACTGTCCTCATTATCAAGAAAAACCTGTCACAAAGTGTATACATATGTGTTGTATTCCTGTACTAATTTCTTAAGAAAAACCACAACAGGTGTAATGAATATTATTTTGTAAGAAAGAGGCTTTCCACACTTTGACCTAGGAGACTTTGCTTTCTTTAGGAATTGATTTTCTTAGAAATCAATATTTTTTATAAGTACTGTATTTTTCGGGCTGTAAGACACACCTTTTTACCCCCAAATTTGGGAGGAAAATGGGGGTGTCTTATAGTCCAAATGCAGCTTACCTGGTTCACTGTGAGTTCTATTTACATTTACATTGGTGAAATATTATGTTATTTATGGTATTAAATATTTTACCACATTTTTTGCTTCAAACTTTTTTTCATATTTTCCTTCTCTAAAACCTAGGTGTGTCTTATGGTCTGGTGCATTTTATAGTCCAAAAAATATGGTACATAAATAGTACTTCATAGTTCATAAAATGCTGTCGATTATATCATCTCTTCTAATCTGCACGGTTTCTTTGAAGGTAAGCATTATTTCTATGTTTTTAGATAACAAAACTGAGATTCAAAGAAAACAAAATTATCTAAAATGTGATAAACATGTAATCTAGTTCTTTTGAATGTATTTCTAATTTTTTAAGAAAAAATGCTTATTTAAATTTTTAAAAATATATTTTATTGATTATGCTATTACAGTTGCCCCATTTTTTCTCCCCTTTATTCCCCTCTGCCCTGTACTCCCCTCCCACCATTATTTCCTCACCTTAGTTCTTATCCATGGGTCATACGTGTAAGTTCTTTGGCTTCTACATTTCCTACACTATTCTTAACCTCTCTCTGTCTATTTTGTACCTATCATTTATGCTTCTTATTCCCTGTACCTTTTTCCCCATTCTCCCTCTGCTCCCTCCCCGCTGATAACCCTCTATATGATCTCCATTTCTGTGATTCTGTTCCTGTTCTAGTTGTTTGCTTATTTTTTTGTATGTGGTTGTTGATAGATGCAAGTTTGTTGTCATTTTACTATTCATAGTTTTTATCTTCTTCTTTTTCTTAGATAAGTCCCTTTAACATTTCATATAATAAGGGCTTGGTGATAATGAATTCCTTTAACTTGACTTTATCTGGGAAGCACTTTAGCTGCCCTTCCATTCTAAATGATACCTTTGCTGGATAGAGTAATCTTGGATAGTCTAGGCCTTTCATGACTTAGAATACTTCTTTCCACCCTGTTCTTGTCTATAAGGTTTCTTTTGAGAAATCAGATGATAGCCATATGGGCACTCCTTTGTAGGTAACTGTCTCCTTTTCTCTTGCTGTTTTTAAGATTCTCACCTTATCTTTAATCTTGGGTGACTTAATGATGATGTGCCTTGGTGTGTGCTTCCTTGGGTCCAACTTCTTTGGGACTCTTAGCTTCCTGCACTTCCTGGAAGTCTATTTCCCTTGCCAAATTGGGGAAGTTTCGCTTCATTATTTTTTTCAAATAAGTTTTCAATTTTTTGCTCTTCCTCTTCTTCTTTTGGCACCCCTATGATTCAGATGTTGGAACATTTACAGTTGTCCATGAGGTTCCTAAGCCTCTCCTCATTATTTTGAATTCTTGTTTCTTCATTCTCTTCTGGTTGAATGCTTATTTCTTCCTTCTTCTCCAAACCATTGATGTGAGTTCTGGTTTCCTTCCTGTCACTCCTGGTTCCCTGTACATTTTCCTTTATTTCACTTTGCATAGCCTTCACTTTTTCCTCTGTTTTGCAGCCATATTCAACCATTTCTGTGAGCATCCTGATTACCAGTGTTTTGAACTGCATCTCATAGGTTGTCTATCTCTTCATTGCTTAGTTGTACTTTTTCTGGAGCTTTTATCTGTTCCTTCATTTGGGCCATGTTTTATGTCTTGGCACACCTGTTTTGTAGTAAGGGATGGAGCCACCCACTTTGCTGTGTTGTGGTGCTGTCTGTGGGGGAGGGGTCCAAGAGGGAACAATGTCACTTGCTCAGCTCTCCGCCAGCTTTCGGTCACTTCCTCCGCTACTCAGAAGCAAGTTGGGCCTTTCTGGTGCTGATTCCTCGGTGGGTGGTTTTGTGTATGTTCTAGGACCCTGTTGGTCTCTCCAATGAACTCTCCTGTGAGTCTGGGAGTTTCTCCTGCTGCCTCAACCACCACAGGTTTTTTCAGTCAGAGGTTTTCAGGCTTTATTTCCCCATGCTGGAACCCTGGGTTTCGAGGTCTGTCTCGCTCCCTAGTTGTTCCTCCCAGTTTATCTGCATGCAAATGTGGGACTTCCTGCTCTGCCAATCACCACACCTGTGACCACCCGCCACCACCTTGCCAACCCTGGTTCTCCAGCTGCCACCTTGCTGTGGGTCCTCTGCACCCCTGCTGCCTGTCTCAGCCCCTCCTACAGGTCTGGATGAATGTTTCTTCTTTAACTCTGTGGTTTTTGGACTTCCATACAGTTCGATTTTCTGGCAGTTCTAGTTGTTTTTGTTTTTAAATTTGTTGTTGTCCTTCTTTTGGTTGTGTGAGGAAGCACAGTGTATCTACCCTATGCCTCCATTTTGGCCAGCAGTCTTCTTATTTACATTTTTAAAAATTATTTACATGTCTTGGAAAATATTTTTATTCAAAAGGCATAATATTTTAGTAAACATTTGTTTTTACCTGTCTAGTTGTCACTGTCTCTACCAGTGGCAATTCTTTTGAAAACTCTCCTTTCACTATCTACTGGGGCTGCCAATCACGTTACCTACCTCCCTCACCACAAGGTGAGCTTGCCAACCAGGCTGGCCTTCCAACGAACCCTATTCTTTTGACCCACAGCTTGGTCAGGAGTAAGCATGTGACCAAAGCAAGGCCAGTCAGAATCTTTTTGGGGGATTCAATACAGAGGACCTTTCTCCTTCAAAGATCTCGCACATGCTAGAGATGATATTAACTGGGAGTGTTTTTAACCATCTTTGCCTCTATGTGGAGTAAGCCTGCCTGAGCATGACACTGACCCTAGGAGCAGAAGATCCTAGATATGGAGAAAGGCTCCCGCTGTTATTGCTTGAGCCTCTGTATCTACCGTGTCTTATGCTAATGGGAAACAGTAGCATTTTTTCTTTCCTCTTTTCTTTTTCTTTTTTTCATTAGCAGTTTCATTATGATTCTTTTATTCCTTGCTCCTAAAAAAGTCCTGACTAGACAATGTCCACCCAAAGATACTACAAATCTGTGAATTCAAACACAAAGAGCATAAGAAACTTTATATATTCAAGTTAATTAGAAAAAGATAGTTTTTTTATTTACTTAAAAATTACTTTAAATATTTCACTTTGCATTTGAAAACATATCTATCGGTTAAAATTTCTGAGGTAGTATACTAGTTTTTTTCTGCTATATAGTTTCAAATTCTTCTACAGTATTTACTTAACATAATCTCAAGATTAAAATATGTATCAAAGTGAAGTCAAGATGTAAAAATTAGAAAACATTTCAATTTTGCTTTTAAGTATATAAAAGGGATTTATGATGATGGAAAATGGCTGAGGCCCCATATTAAGCAAATTATAGTCATAAAAACAGTCATGACTAAATCTCAAGGAGGACTTGCCAGAGTGAAAACCTAAGGCAAATTCTTAGTTCTCTCTATATACATTATTTCCAATAACTTTAAAAGTAGAACCATTAAAAGCAAAGTAAAGGAAAGAAAATTCCAAAAAAATATTTCTGATATAATTTAAAATGTATTTATAAATGCTGCTTATGAGGTCATATTATATCACACAATATTAATCCAATATTGTGAGCATCCACTGCATATGGTACCCTTGTCTAGATACTGAAAGTTTCTATCCTCAAAGAATATACAGTCTGTGGATTTGGAGATAGCAAGGTAAATGCTTAAAATCAAAATGTGTAACCTAAAATGAAAAATGAATGTATCTACTGGTCTGTTGAGTAAGCAAATTTTAAAGATGCTTTGTTGAACATTTGATTCTTAATGATTTAACAGTGTTATCATCCTCAAAAAAGCCTAAACTGACTTTAGAAAGATAAAAATATATACCATGTCAAAAGTCTCTTCTAATATAGCCTGACTTAAATTGAAAATAATTTCTAATAGTAAGTCAAAGGGATGAAGAAATTTTCAGGACTTTTCAGCCCATCCAAGTGCTCTTTTAAAGAACATTTACAGGATCCAAAATACTCATGAGTCAATCTTCTGTCTAATATGTACAGCCCAGTTTGCCTGACAATATTCTTCCCAATAGCTAATAAAACCCTCTGAAGAAGAGGTGGTGCACAGCAGAGAAAGTATGGGCTTTTCTGTGACACAGATTTTGATGTGATGTGAATCTGGGCTTTACCATTTACGTACCTTCTGACTCAATTTTTCATTTAGAACACGGGGATAGTATCAACTTGTTCATTTAAAACATGGGGGTAATGGCACACTTCTTGTGAGCTGGTCATGAGGCTAAGAGATAAATTATGAAAGGAGAAGCACTGGCATTCAATTGTGTTACATACACTGGCATTCAACAAATGTAGCTAAAATACTTACTATCCTAAGTTGTGCTTCAGCCAATTTTTGCTTACCCTCATACAAAATGAGGAACTTGGCACAGTCCACCCAGTGAGCCCACTCAATATATTTGGCGGCTGTTTCATCACCTTAGTCTATTCTACAGATTAAACAGTGTTATTTCTTATTTTCCCACCCTTTGGCTAATTTGTGGTTTTCCTAAAACCCATTTCAAGTTCTTGAAGTCCTTCTTAAGCTGTTCTCCAAGAAAAAGGCCATAGTAAGGGCCTTCTACACTTAGGAAGAACAAATAAGTAACCATTACTTTACCTCCTTAGAGAAGAGTAAACCCATATCCCCCATTCAGATTTAGCAAACAAAGATATAAGATATCCAGTTAAATTTGAAATTTAGATAAACAATAACTCTCCTTAGTGTTAGTATGAATGTATTTTATGTGACAACCCAATTTTTAAGCAAATGGAGGAAAAAAGGGAATAATCACCCTTTTTACTAACAGAATTTTGAAAATATTTTAGTCAAACCTATTTATCTGTTGAGGTAGAACAGTATTTTTAAGGTTTTTGTAGCACATACATGTTGTTGCTATTTTGCTGCTATGTGTCCAAAACATGCTGTTTTAAAAGTGATTATCAGGGTAACCTGCTCCTAATAAATAATGGTTCTAAATATCAAGTGAAGATATAGCTATGTAAAAGGTAGTAAAGAGGTCGTGAGTTCAGTCTCATAAAAGGTAGTAAAGATTATTTTTTTAAACTAAAAATCAAGGAAAAGATTCTGTGTTTGTGGAGAAAAGTTATACTGAATATGGCAGTTTGTCACTAATATGAAATTTCTGAAACATAAAAAATATTTCTAGATTGATTTGTATACTCCTTAATAAATAAGCCTATTAAAAATTCAAATATAGGTGGCTATAGGAGAAAACAAGTTAAACATGGTAAATGAATAATTTTCATATCTTATAACTGATACCTCTAGGAATTCCTGTAAACACTGATTCTTGATTACTACAAGAAATTACAATGTTGTTTCTTTGAATAAGATATAACTAGTGCTTTTATTCAGATGCATATCCAATATTGTATCCCTTCTTCCAATAAACATTCTAAAAGTTAAAAATGACTGAATTATAGAGCAAGAAAAAGCCAACTATGTATTTTCTGGTTGTAACATATGACTAAGGTCATTGTCCAACTCTGATGTGGTAAGAGTACAGATAAAAAAAAAAGAACAGAATTCCTTTGTATTCTCAAGCTTATCCATCATAAATTCGCAATCTGTTAGTAAATATCTTTGTTCTTTTAAGAATGGCTGAAATTATTCACGCTTCTGGGAAATAACAAATGGACATTGTTTATCAGTAAGTATATTGTAAAAAGTCCTATTCAGAAAATACATCAAACTGTCAGAGTCCTGATTGATGGACAGGCTTTTGTCCCATTAATAAGTTGTAGGTCAGACAAGAATGTTTCATTGCCCTTGAAAATGTAAAGATTAAACTTTCAATATTAAGAAAGTGCTAATATGCTTGAAATCCTATAAAACTATCTAAAAATATTTTTCAGCCTAATGGATAGTTGTAATTTTTAGT
The DNA here is from genome assembly GCA_004026765.1 of Micronycteris hirsuta. Classification (NCBI taxonomy): domain Eukaryota; kingdom Metazoa; phylum Chordata; class Mammalia; order Chiroptera; family Phyllostomidae; genus Micronycteris; species Micronycteris hirsuta. The sequence goes on along the minus strand of PVJI01005807.1, from coordinate 25,874 downwards.
TCAGATTGTGTAGAAGTGCCACTGGATTTTGTTTAATTAGTCCAGGAACACTGAATAATATGAATCCGCAAATCACATTTGAATAACATCTTTCTAACTATCTAAGTTAGAAATAAGCCTAGGAACCTTTTCCAGTTGCACTCAAATACAGGGTTGGAATAGGTTAAACCTGACTGGAACTGTCAGAATGTGAACCAGTGAAGGGAGACAAGTTGGAGAGGAAGCTGGTACATTACTCATGAATGAATCAGACATTTTCCTCCCTCTGTGTTTGAAAATGTTTTCAGCATAAGGCATGGCAAATGCCAAATGAGGGAAACTGTATTCAGGATTGGGTTTATGAAACTGATCAATCTCCTATGGTATTACCTAAAGCAGAAACCAATGGCTGCAGAGAAATGTTAACGGTGAGTAGACCCCATTCTTGTCACAATGGCTGTCACGTAAAGAGAAATCAACACCCAGGGAAAGAGAGACAAATGGGAGAGGCATGAGGGTGCCCTAGGCCAGACCATGTGTAGTCAAATGAGGTACGTGTTTCCCTGTAACACTACTTTCACTTAGTTCTGAGGGTACGTCTGAATTTTACTTGGCTCACACAACCTGAAAATTTTTCTTCTAAATCACGGTTTGCAGGTAGACTCTCTGTCAGCGGAATGAACTAAGAATGTTTTTCAAGGTGAATTTGTCACTATGTGATGTTTTCTTTTTCAGGCAAAAGAGAGAAAAATACTTTTAGAAATCATGAAAAAACTATGAATGGAAGGAAGAGCCAAACCTAGCTATATTTTTGTATAGTTGTGCATTCCTTGGGTGAACATAATGCAATTCTAAAAGTGTCGGGTGAAAAATTAAAAGCATATAAACATCACTACATTGACATCAATAGTAATCAGAGAATAAAGAACCAAACTTTCTACAAAGATCTTAAGTACTTTTAAATGAACAGAGAATGCCAGGAAAAACTATGCTCATAAAAATAGAATAGTACAGGAAAATAAGTACATAAGTACAGAATCCAATTTCTGAAACTCATTAAACACTCTAGAACCTTGAAAAATCAATAAACTAAAAGGTTAGGACACTTTAAAAATAACTGTATACCAAATTACATTTATATAACTGATCAAGGGAAAAATAAAAATAATTTGGGCATTGCATGTGTCTATGTGTGTGCAAAGCACACATTGGCATGAGAGAAATAGAAGCGATAGGGCAAGAAATTTTTAAAAAATGACTTTTCAACCATATGGGTGTTGCCCATTCGCTGGCAGTCCCAGCTTCCTGCCTCACCTCACTCCAGGTGGTGCTGTAAAGATGGGTGCACACGCCTGGAGGAGCGTAGAAGGAAGAAGAACTAACTTCAGTGAACAGAGGCAGGGCTAAGGATTATTTCAGAGTAGAGATATTACTTGAGCTGGGAATTGCAGGACAAGTGGGAGTTGCTCAGGTATAGGTGAGGCAAGGGACAGACACTTTGGACAGGGACACTTATCTACAGTGGTAAGTCACTCAAGATTTTAAGCAGGAGATGGAAATCAGCATACTTATATCTATATATTACACAGTTTTGTGACTTTGTGGAGACTGGATTGAGTGGGAACAAGCTAGAGGCCAAAGGCATGGCAGAAGGTCATTACATCTGTTCAGGCAATCGAGGATGAAGATTAAGAACAGAGTGAAGATCTTGTTACCTTTAGAGTCCGAAAATCTATTTCTCAAGAATCAGTTTTATATGTCACACAGCTATTTAAGACTATATTTGACATATATTTATTGAGGCCCTATGTGTGAGGTGCTTAGGGCACATCAGTAAACAAAACAAACATTCCTGCTCTTGTAGAACTTACTTTCCAGCAGGTGCATCCAGACAACAAATTACACATATCATAATGAAGTCGATCATGCAGTGTAATAGAAGTTGATGAGTGTGATAGGCAAAAATAAAAAGCAGGGTTGGGGGATCAAGCACATCCAGAGGGAAGGTGGTAGGAGAGGATTATAGCTTTGAGAAACTGGAAAGGTGACTTTTAAGGAGAGGGTAGAAGAATAAGACTTGGCCATCTAAGATGTAAAAAGAGATTTCTGAGCAGAGGCAAGAAGGACCAAAACTAAGACCATACTCGATGTGTTTGAGGCACAAGAAAGAGGCCAGTGAGCCTGGACCTTGGCACCTGGAAGATGTGGTCCGAGGACAAAGAATCAGAGCATGCAGGGCCTGTAGGCCACTGTGAGGTTGGGCTTTTATGGGAGTGAAGTGGAGAGCCACTTCAGGGTGATCAGGGAGGGAGTAATTGTGATTAACTGGAATCATCTTGACCGTGTGTGGAAAAGACTGCTGGTGGCGGGGGCTGGCATAGGGCAAAGGGGGAGAAGTGAGGCCAGTCAGGAGGCTACTGTAGTAGTCCAGGTAAGTGAGGGCCTGGCTGGAAGGAAGGGATGAATAAGAGGTGGCTGAACTCCGGTTATATTTTGAAGATAGAACCAACAGGATTTACTGGATTTGGATATGAGGTATGTGGAAAAAAAAAGGAGTCAAAAATACTCCAAGGATTTTGGCTTTTTAAAGAGGGAAAACGGCTTTGCCAGTTACTGACATGGAGAAGCTGGTGGGCGGACAAGTTTGGAATGGATGTGAGACTCTCAGGAGTTGTGCTCATGTCTGAGATAATTTTTAGGAATCCAAGAGGAGCTGCTGAATATGCAGTTGGATTTGAGTCTTGGAGTTAAGGAGAAGGTCTAGGCTAGAGACTTAGGTTAGAAAATTGTCTGCATATCAATGGCATGAAAAGTCTTAAAATTTGATGAGACCACCAAGCATAGGAGTACAGTGTACAGAATGGAGAGAGGACTACACACTGGAGCACATGAAAGCTCACAGGCCGGGGAGAAGAGAGCGAATGAGACAGGGACTAGAAGGCACCTCTCCTCCCAAGAAACTTGCTGTTCCACTCTATATCCTTCTCAGTGCCTAACATTTCCCACATTTCTAAGACATCATTCTTGACTCCCAACCACAATTATTTTAAATCTGTCCATCTGCTTCCATCCCACTGCCACCTATAGTTCAGGGCAAGTTCTTCTTGCCTGGAATACTCCAGTAGCTTCCTACCTGGTCTTCCCTTGCCAATCTTTTAAAAAAAATTTGTATATATATAGAGAGAGGGTGGGGAGAAGGAAGCAGAAAGAGAGGGAGAGAGAAACATCAACAATTTGTATGGCCTGACTGGGGACCAAACCCACAACCTAGGCAAGTGCCCTGACTGGGAATCGAACTGGCATCCTTTCACTTTGTGGGATGATGCCCAACCAACTGAGCCACATGGGTCAGGGCTTCCTTCGCTGTTCTTGCCCCCAATCATCAGTTCCCCAATGCACCAGAGACAGCCTTCTAAAAAGACAATGTATAATCAGATTGTGACATAATCAGAAAGTGATATAATCGTTACTTTTCTATTTAAAAACTATTCAGCTCCTTAGCACAGCTTAAAAACTGTGCATAATGTGGCCTCTTCCTAACTCTCCAGCTTTGCCTCTTGCCATTCTCCCCCTAGAAATCTAGTTTGTAGTCACTCTGCCCTTCTTCGAGTTGCCGAAACAAGCAACATGTTCTCCCACTCTGAGTCTTTGCACATGTCCATACCTCTTTATGGAACACTCACGTTCTCACTATCATGTGGTTAACTCTTATTGTCCTTCATTCTCATCTTTGGAACACTTATTTTGGGAAGCCTTCTCCGATACCTCTCTTGCCCTCTGGTAACAGATTAGGAACCCTCTCATGTATTTATACATCAAACCTGCCTTCCCCTTATCTAGACATTTTCACGTTGTGTTGTACTTTACTCATCTGTGTCTCTCACTAGACTGTAAGCTCAGTTTTCAGTCCCTAGCATAGTGCCATCATATGACAGCTGACATTGAAGAATGGATAATGGAATGAATTAATTCATGAAAGAACAATCTTGAACAAAGACTCTGGAGAGATGGATATGATAGAAAGAAAGGATGAGACTAGAACGATATTAAAGAAATAAAATTTATGTGATAATGATTCAGCACAGATTTTTATTATAAGGGAGACTGAGAAGTCAAGGATGGCTAAATGATGCCTAATTTGGGAGTCATAAATGGTAAGGAAAATAGGCAAAAACAGTTTTGAAGCAAAAATGCATTTAAAAGGTCAGTTAGTAACTCTGAGGTATCTGCTGGTCATTCACATGGAAATGTCTACAACATACTTAGTAACACTGGCATGGTGCTCTAGAGTAAAGAGGGAGTCGGAGATAACAATCTGTAAACCATGGTGCATTTGAAGTCATAGAGATAAGTGAGACCACCGCTGGGCATGTTCAGTTAGTAGAAAGGAGGGATTCAGATGGAACCCAGAATCTAAACTTTATATTCTAAAGGTAAAAAGTTTGAGTGGTATTTCCAAAACTTAAGGAGAAATTTCAATAAGGGAAGAGTGCAATGTATAGTATCAAATTTTAGAAGGGTCAAGTGGGATAAAAACAAAAGTATCAGTCTTATTTGACAATAAGGAGGTTATTGATGATTACCATGAGGTGTGGAACAGATTGTTTGAGTAGAATGAATTAAGGAATGAATGAGAGTAGAGGGAATGAGTTAGGGATTTATTTTCAAGAATTCTTCATTAAAAGGATAAGGCAGAATTAGGAGTTTATACTTAAGATAATTGTGTATTAAGGATTCTATGGACATACGTGTTTTCTTTCTTTTTGGAAGAAGTTGAGTAAGGGCTGAAAGAAAAAAGGTGAGTGAGATTTTAAAAGATGGGAAGGGTTTGGTAGGAAGGTGGGATGGGTGGAGCAAAGTGTCCAAAGATGTGAGAGAGAGTGGGATCAAGACCGTTTATCGAAAAGACCTTTCATCATCTGGGACAGAAGCAGGGAGGTAACAAAGGGTGACATGAAAATTACTTAGTCTTCTGTTTACTCTCTAAAACATCAAGAAAAATATTATATTGAAAATAAGAGGAGCCAGAGATTCAAGAGCTTGAGAGAATGGTGAAAGTTGGCAATTATTATAATGGGAAGAAGAAAATGGAAAATGACCAAAACAAGAACACAAGTTTGAATGAGGTAAAACTCATTCAATGCCCATTCCCGTTGAGTGTCTAAGTAGTCCTTGGGCAGATCTGAGAAGTAAGTGGTTCCATAATCCTGACCTCTGAAGTGAATTCCTTGTAATATTCAACGGATCTATAAGTCTTTATTAAGAAGAAATATCAGCATTTGATTGTTTTCATTTTAAAACCAGTTTTATTGAAATCTGCAAAAAATAACTTTGGGGAAAAGAAAATATACTGAAACAGATACCCTGCTCTCTTTTCAATAAAACCAACAGTCTAAAGATGCTAAACAAATGAATCACAATATATTGACCTTCTAGCTCTGAAAATGAAAACCCATTTAGAAATTGTGGGGGAGTCTTGACCCTAAATAACAGTCTAGCTATTCACTCAGAACCTTTAATAACACTTGGAAAGTAATTAATCAACTTATGATACAGATTCAAGCGCCGTCACCTTCATTGTTGTTAAGGAAACTGTCTTGGGTCTTACCTACACGTTTTCTGGTGATTTAAAGAACAATTTTTATAAGCTCTTTGAAGACCTGTAGAATGTTTATAATCATTGGACCTTGATGTACAGATTTAACTGAACAAATATTGTTAGAGAGAATGAAACAGAATCTAGAAGTGTCTTAATTCTGACAAGATAGAAGGTGACTTTTTGAAAATCCAAAATGCATATTCATTTCTATGTGGCAGAAGCTTTTTTCCTGTGAACAAACTTTGCTTTGGCTGCTTTTTAATTATAGCTCAGTAGTAGTTAAAATATTTTTGTACTGTTTTACACTCAATTAAAACAAACAGCTGGGGTAATATTTTAAGCCCAAAGCCTCACAAGGGCCCTAAATGATTCTATTTGTCTGCTGTCTTTGTCTTAACGAGATAGTAGTCAGACCACAACCTCACTTTGGACAATATGACCATCAGTAAGAGCCAGAGGGATTCTGCCTGAATGTGAGGCCGGTCAGATGACAGCCACTCACCTAAGACTCTCAGGGGAGCAAAAAGACAAAAGTGAAGGCAAGCCCTAGTATGAGTTTTCCTCAAATCTACAGACCACTGTCTGAGTTCATGTTCAGAAAATGAAAAATGCAATTTCTATGCACACTCCAGCATGAACTCTGTATAATCAAAGCTTGTAGAAATGGACTCAAGATAATATCCATAAGAAAAGCTAATACACATCCACAGTAGATGAAAACCCAATGAAAAGCAGTTAAGGATACAGTTTTTAGAGACGTAACTTTTGGTTCCGATAGTAACAGATACGTTAAAATCACTGATAATGCTAAGAAATTTAATTAGTCATGAAAATGGTGTAAAAACTTACAAGTTTGTTTGCTTTTTCTTTTAATACTGTGATGTCCTCTGAGAACATGGAATTTCATTTAGAGTTTGTGAGTAGCTAACAGAGGGCTTAGGACACACTTCCAACACTCAAAATAAAAGTTCTTCCTGCTTCTGCCATATATTCCTGCTATTCTTACTGGTACCTGAGAGTAGGGTAAACTAAGAGGCCTGATTTAGGACTAGACAGATGATAGTCTAGTGCACAGGGGGCAAACACAAGGTCTGTGGGCTGAATCCAGCCCTCCACCTTGTTTTATCCAGCCCAGCACCTTGTTTCTACCTGGCGGCAGTGCTGAGCTCCTTGCCCCTAGTTAAGGACTAGTTACATTTATATGATCCTAAAATTACATTCTTCCCTTTGAAGGCAACCACAAGGCTGATGTGGCCCCCGGTGAAAATGAGTTTGACACCCTTGGCTAGCTTCTAGAATCAAACCACCTGTGATAGAGATGGAGGAAGTTCAGACTTTGCTCAATATGTGCCTTACCATTTTTCTGTGAGCTTCTCTTGATTCCCCACTCAGTTTTGACTAGTCTTTTCCTAATTGTAAGGCAGCAGGCTGATTCCTAATGGGACACTCTATTCATGACTTGCAACGGACCCAAGCCCATTACTCTACCGTGTATCTACCTATCTCTCTCCTCCCTTAACATAATGGATCCAATACCCCATCAAATCTCCAGGTCTTCTCTTTCATTATTTATTTTCTATATCTGTGGCATGAGAGTTATCACAAAATTTTTTCTTAAAGTGAACTAAATTTTCTCAAATGTCTATACAGGCATTTGACTATGCATTTCTTAAATTGTGAGACCTTTTAATTGAAGTTAAAACATCATCTAAATATAAATGGGTACAAACAGATTAATATATAATTATTACTGATTCTCTGGTTAACCATTGAAATAAAAATTAAGCATGCCAATGTCAAAACTATATAAAGTTACTCCTTATATAGTGCTATCTATAACTAAATTTCAAGACAAGCTTTAATGATGATATATGTATTTGGCAAACCTTCAGTTTTACCTAAGAGAATCGCCATTTCAAGAACACAGTAATACAATTTTCTTGTGTCTTTCTATCAAGATATAAGAAATTGCCAAATTCTCACACCCTGATGTCACAGAGAAACAAAACACTTTTGATCAGGGAAGGTTTTCTGGGAACCAAATGTGATAAGTAATTAAAAAAATAAAAACATAATTAAAAGATCTCAACATCCATGTTCTAGTACTATGCCTTCTAAATTCTACTCTGTTTCTTTTAGACAGAAGGAGTAGCTCTTTCCATAGCTTTAATACTCTAGTCATGTGCATTTCAACTGCACTTAAAGTTACATATTTGGGCCAAGTCCATATGGGAAGTCTAGTTACCAGAAAGCACAGGCTCACAAACAGGAAATATAACTAGAGTAAGGAGGTGTTTTTCTTTACACAGTAGAGTTCAAAGATGCGTCACCCATGTAATTTGGAGCAAACCCCAGCACCACTATTATTGTTGAGTATTCTTTATGACAATTTATGATTATAGCATTGTGTTTTCTAAGCCTGTTTGAACTTGCTGTTCTTGCTTATAGATACAAATGACCTGCCCTATTCTGTGCATAGTTTTTCAAAAGTAAGCATGTCAAGGTGGGAAGAAGGATGGCAGGAATAGTAGAAGGGGAAAAAAATCAATTTTCAGAAAGCATATGGTAAAAACCAAATACTTAGTCAAATTAGCTTAGAAATTACATCCTATTTTCAGTACTCTTTGCAGGGCAGTTGCTTCATGGTACAGAATGAGTTTCAATAAATGGCATATGTTTAGTTAGATGGCTTATTTTAAAAAATTGTCAAACCACATTGCTGACTTAGAAGAGATCTCATTCCAAGACATGATACATGGATATGATATTGAATAGAAAGACTGACATTAGCTGGAAGGTTCTGGGTGGAAGAAAATGTCATTCATTTAACATTCAACAGCCTACTTACTAAGTACCTACGGTATGCCAGGATAAACTTAGAATAAATATTTGGACTTTATATTAGAATAGAAGGAGTTGTGCCAAAATAATGCAAAGGGCTTAGTAAAGATTATAAGGTAATAGCACTTATCTTTAAAAATACTTATATTTTTCATATTATATCATTAGTACTCATTCAAACATCCATTCTGTCATGGTTGCAGGATTTTAGATTTCAGATTTTTGAAGATGCTGTTTACTGACCCTTAGTAAAAACCAACTTCCTATTTTTCTAGAACAAAAGGGCTTTACATGGTTTCAAAGATTTTTTAGACATCAAAGAGCTTAGAGAGACATTCAGTTTATGGGTAGTGATTTAGGATTTAGTGAATCAAAAACACATGGATTAAATTTCTTTTAAAAGACCCCTAGGTTTAATTTTTAAGAACTAAAATGCCGGTCTAAACATGTTAGTCTGGAGGAATCCCAGAATTTATTTTTAAAGATAGTTAGTATTGTCTTATGGACCCATAACTTGGCTGAGTTTTCCTTTCACACATGATTAGGCCTCAAAGGAAGGCAACCTGCCTTCTGCTAACCAAACTAACTTCTCTCTTTCTTTGACTTGTGAAAACTACATTATTTTAAAGGTCTCCAGCTTTGAATGCTCTTCCTATATTAAATAAAATATTAAAAGCCAAAACAATCCTATGGCCTTATTGAACAATTGAAGTACTTTTTAATTCCCCAAGTCAATTTTTTTTTTACATACGAGCTTAAAATTGGACCTGAGATTATAGGTGCCGTCTCAGATTCCCAAATATCAGGGAATATAAGATCATTTCAAAATAGGAAAAGGCCACTGATCTCAATATGTGCACTGTTTTATGATATATTATTATATTTGCATTAAAATAGTAGGAAGAAATACAGTACGTAATCTCCTGTTCTAACACAACGGCCTTCTGGAAGGCTACTAGCCTGGGTATTTCACCAAGTTTTTAGGATTAAAGGGAACAAGCTAGTGCACAACCTGTGAGCCTTTATTCCTTTGGAAAAACAGATTGCAACACTAATCTGATGGCTTTTAAAGGGAACTCAAAACCAACACAGTGTACGTTTTGAATTTCAATGGTACAGGAATAAGAACTGATGGTGTTCAGGTAGGTCTAAAACAAAACAAAACAAAAGTAAGTGCCAGTATTCCAAAGAGAGGGTTTATTCTGAATGAGAAGTTGAACATGAAATATGAAATATACAAAGTTATGATGAACTGAGGTCTCAGAAAATGATTGCTTCAGTTTAAGAATGAAACAGCTAGATTACCCTTTAGTTTATAAATATATAGAGCTGATGAATTTAGAAAAATAAGTAGGTATCAATATAAGGGTTATAAAATATTTTTCTTTTTTAAATTGCTAAATTAATACTATAGAGAGGAAAAAAATCAGAGAACTCTGGAAGATAAATTACTCTGCAGAAGTGGTCCTAGGGCTCTTTGGCCAAGTATGGTGCTGAAGGTCACACAGTACCTGAAGGTCACACAGGGGATCACTTGGCAGATACAGTAGTGGCCAAGATTGCAAACAGGACCACCAGGAGCCAAAGGTGGCCCACAGACATTTTGTCTCTCTAGATGCACAGTTTTAAACATGCTGAGTCAACATTTTAATATTGAGAGATTTCTAGTGTCTCCTGAAAATTTGAAAGACAGCACCACATGGGTGCACACCACACACTGGGCCTCATGACAACTCTGATGATGCCAAGCAGTGGCTGCCCCTTCTAAACAGGGTTTTTTGTTTTTTTTTTTTCTGAGCACGTTGTTGGTTCCTAGCGAAAGGGTTAGGTTTACTTATTTAGGTTAACTGTTTGCGAATCTTGATACAGGATATAGACAGGGGTTAGGAAGAAGGAAGAAAAGATGATGAAAATCTAACACAGTGGTTTAACACTGAAAAGGGTAAGGAAGGTGAGAGAAGAAAGGAAAGAAAGGAGTGCACAGCAGACAGAAGCTATGTATCATCAAAAATTGCCTCCCTTGCTTTCTCCAGGTTTTTATTATAGTGAGAAAGGGATCTGTGACAAAGGCTATGGGTGTTGGTCTCAACAAATCTCTTTGGGCCAGGTTCACAGTATAGAAAATAAGAAAGAAGATTGTCCAAATGGAGCAATATCCCTGATCAAGGATGGGGTATAGGGATGGGACCAGGTGAATGGAGGAAAATACCATGGGTTCTCTTCTTCCATACCCCATAAACCAAGGAACATGGATTACAACTTCAACTTCATTTTTGAGACTGTAGGGAACTAGGGTAGGTGTTGTCCAGGTACATCCCATAAAAAACCAGAGGCCCCATGTACAGCTGTGCAGGCTGTGGACTGCATGATTTCTGAGAAAACAGAATGAGAACGGCACTTCTGAGGAATGCCAAGTAGAAGCCCTGCTCCAGATAACCACAGGGGTTGTTTTCTCATTTCCTCTGGGTGCTGGCTCAAAGGCCACCTTTGAAGCGAGGCCTTCTTTAGCCCTACTACTGATTTTTCAATCACCACCCTGTCTCCTCTTACCCTTGACAGTTCTTACTCCCTTCCCCACTTTCTGCTTCCTTATAGCTCCTATCACTGCCTCATATACAACACCTTTTCTTGTAGCTCTTATCACCACCACCTCATATATAACACATTTTATTTATGTATTTTATTTATTGTTTGCCTTCCTAAATATGGAACAGAGCCTCATGAGATCAGAGATTTTAGTCTATTTTATTCTCTGCTGCATTGCTAGAATCTGGAGTTGTGCCTAGTAGGTGCACAACAAATTATCCCAAATGACTAAATCCTCAATCACATTCTCGGAGTACAGAAACTTAGCCTTCGCTAAAACCTGTGGTTCTCTAACCACATTTCAAAATTGCTCTGACCATATTTCATAATACTCCCTTGTTATATTTAGAGAAATACATTTTTAAATTCTAAACAACATTATATCATTTATATGGCTCATAAGCTCCTCATATAATTTCTATGGGTCCTATGGCTATAACAGAAATTGAAAAGAACAGGAATATCCTTCATAAACATACTTGCAGAAATCCACACCATCACAGGGAAGGTATGTGATCAGCCAGTTAACAGTTACGTTCTTTTTCTTTAAATTGCACTGTGCTTACACCTCCTGCTACAAATGCCACATGTATGATTTTTCTCTCAATTATCAATACATTATACAGCTTATAAAATACTTTTTTCATTTTGTCCCTTAGAAAGAAAAGTAGTCAGGTTTTACTGAGTGTAAATGTACTCAATGTTTTTATTGAAACAAATACCAAGGGGAATATACTAACTGCTAAACACAGCTGAAGAGATATCTGAGAATGAGCTTTCTGATCGAAGAATAGATAACAAAATTATTCACAACTTTTAATCTGATAGTAGGAGAGTGCCCACACATATGAATGAAGCTTTTCTTGGTATGCATTACTACAAAAAGAGAAAGTTCAGTTAACCTCCCTGTTCAGATAGCATGGGAGCCAGGCTCTTGCACGTTGCTTTGTTGTCTATAACATAGGGAGGTTAAGATATTGCCTATATCGTAAGGCTGTCGTAGTATCAGAAAGATAATATACTCAGAACAGCTTGAACATATTAAGAGGTCTTAGGTTCCAATATTTTGATTGAAAAGTAAAATTCTAATTAATAGCAAATGGGATGATTCTAACAATGTCATTCTGGTGTGATGTCCCCTTAATAATTGTGGATCTTTGTTCCATTTTATATGTGTGTTATATATCTGTATATTTAGATTATAAATTCCTCCAGGGCAGAGATTTAATTTCTTCCTTTTTAAAAATGTTCCCCTAGACCTAAACACATGTGATACTCTACATGCTGTGTTTAGCTATTTTTGATGAGGGAAATGTGGGCCTGGCAGCAACTCAGTGTCTACTAAGTCAAAGTGATGCTGAATTGACATTAGTCAGCATATCCATCATTTATTAATAAGAAGTGACTACTTATTTTGCACTGAGAAAAGCCCATGAAGAAATTCTGTCCTGAGGGCTCAGAGTCAAAGACAAAAGTTTCAACATACACCAGTGAGGTGAACTCCCTGGCACTCGAGTTCTGCATATTTTCTCCTCTTAAGGCAGGACAATTAGGAAATCTGGTATCCCACGAACAAACACAGTAGCCCAAGGAAATATTAGGAATGATGGGGGAAAAGAAAACAGATGGTATTGGTGAGAAGCATTAAGCCTAATGACAGTGATGAAGAAACATTACAATGGAGTGGAGAAATGGGGGCACACAAGGGCTTGGAAGCAGCTCTGGTCAAATCAAAGGAACGTGAGGAGGAGGAAAGGGGCAGAGATGGGAGGTGCTCTGCAGGTGCAGGGAGCTGTGTACTCATCACAGGGCTGTCACCACAGGCACTGGTGCACCCACCTACAGGATGGCGTGTCCTCAGGGAACGTTAGCCTCTTGGAGGCATTCACTTTATTTTGAGGTGACCACATTCGCAAGAAAGTGTATTTGAGATTATTATTTAGATTTGTAAAAGGAGAATTAGACTAATTCTATTTTGGACTTTTTTCTTTTTACTAAGAGCTGAGGAAATTGATTTCTGCAATGTATTTCTTAGTCTAATCCTCATTAAAACAAATTAAACAAATGTAAGATTATAGTGGAACATATGCTTATATAGTCTTAAAATGAATTTGTAAGCTGGGTATTTTTCCTGCTAAGAAAAGTGTCATTTTTCTTTTATTGTAGGTTTACAATGAAAGAATCTTTACATTTTTATCATTCAGATAAACTTCACTCACGAATTCTGAGGGCATGGAATGCACATCTAATGTAAACCCTTATTTTTGATGTATGAAGAACAAAGCAATCTTTGAAAAAGCAGTAGTCAGCATATCATTTTTTATACCATAAATTTCACCAGGTTAAAATAAAAATATATTTAGGTTAATAACTATAGACTTATGCACTGTTTAGTGCGAAACTTGAAAAGACTGTTAATAACAACAATATATTTTATAGGCAATCAGACCCATTTTTGATAGTACAAAAATTTCCTATGAGTGACATAAATTTTACCTGTGTTATTCAGCAGTTCAAAAACTCAAGTCTGAATACACCAGACTTGCAGGCTATGATTGGAACCAAAGCACCTCACTTCTGTTCATTGTGGAAGTTTACATGTTAAAACAAAGCTCAGTGCACTTAGAGAAAGAAAGGAAAGCTATGTACCTGTAAATAACCCAAGCAACACTTACAGTTTACATAAAAGCACAATTTATGGCCCAGTAGCACAGAGAAACATGATGTACATTACTTTTGGATCATCTTCATGCAGAAAAAATTCATTAATCAGCTATAATAATTTAGCTGTAAAAGGAAAATGATGTTTTTTCCGAATCCATTTGCATGGCAATATGCATGTGTCCGGCTGATGGAAAGGACAGAATAACCTCCATGCAACTCTACAAAATGTGAACAGTCTTCTTAAAATTCAGGAGAGGGTCCAGATAGTGTATATTCTCTCCAATGTCAGTTTTTACAATCCTCTCATATTTATTAACTGTCTTTAACTTGGCAACTAAAGTATCCTGATTATTATGTCTAAGAGAGTTAACAATATTTCATTCTACCCTAGGGCTCCTTTGAACACAAAACTGCGATAAGATAAAATACATTGGGCAACTATTTCTGCATGAGCCACTGGAACCCTCTTCTACTGCCAAATTCATAAATGGCTCTTTTGGAACATAAAAGGTATGAAATGTGAAACCGTACATTGTAGTAAATTCTGCATTGGCAATAGTCAGTGAAAATGCTTTCATCTGTGTTTTAATTATTGGGGTGGATATAGCACTAGCCGGAGTATCCGACCTCTGGTTATAATCTGTTTTACTTAATAAGATAGATGTCCTCCACAGAGCCCCAGCAAAGAGCTAAGGTACAATTGAAAATGATGGATCACAACTCCTGTGTATTTGCCAGAAATGAAGATTTCAGTCCTTCACAGAAACATCTGTCTCTTGGAAGCACCCCCACATAATACAGATAAAGCAGGGTTAGGAACAAGGAAACCTCTGGGTTCGAACCTTGTCAGCTGTTACCACCTCGGGCCAGGGTGACTGGATTTCGTTTGTAAGGGCTGAGTCAGATCACAGCCTTGAAACTTGCCTGGCCATAAACAGACAAACGTAACCCCCAACCCCAGAGCCTCTCTCTCCTGAGTCATACAGGTGGCCATCAGAAGTGAACCCCTAACATGAAAAGCCCCATTCCGGTTTCGGCCTCCCCCCGACCACATCCCTTGAGTTTCCAGAGACTCTAAACTCTCGCCTACCTCTGTCGGTCTTGCCCTCTAGAAGAGCAGTCAGATCTCTTTGGGAACAAAGAGAGCAGAAGCGCTGGGGCGAGGGGTGCGGTGCGGGATCTGAAGGGGCTGCAGTTTTACCTCGCGGTGGCCAGGAACCCGGGGCAGAGAAGGCAGTCCGCGCGGGGACCACCCGCGGGCTCAGCGCGTCCCCGCCTCCCCGAAGCAAGTCAGCTGTCGTCCCACATCGGGTTTGCGCTCTCCGGTGGGCTCTGCATGGGGTCACACAGCCCTGGGCGAGCGCCTCGGGTCACCTGCAGCCGGGCCCAGCGAGTGTCTGGTCTGCCAGCAGCGCGCTCCTCCGCCCCTTCCCACCCGCGCCGACCGGCGGGTGACTCAGCCAGGGATCGGTGCGCGCGGCCCCGTAGCCGCCGGGCGCGTTCAGGCAGGAGGCACAGCGGCCACCCGACCCGGGCACTCGGCCGCTCGCCCGCCCCGGCACGTGTTCGTCTGCCTGGCGTGCTGTCCCTCGGTCTCGTCCGTGGGTCCACGGACTGATGAGGTGCTGACTGGCACCACCCAGAGGGGAAATCGGCTCCCGCCCTTCCTGCAGCCAGCGCGCCTGGCCTGGCCCCACGGGGGTCTCGTTTCCTCCCACCCTTCCCCCGCCCACGACAAGGTGAAACTTTTTAGGTGGAGAAGTTTTCTTGTCCTAGCGGCGCGCTCTCCTCCCCCAGCTAGGGCAGTTTGAAGTTAGCACGGCGGCAGACAAACAGGACCGAGTCTCCCCCTCCTGGCGCTCGGGCTGCGAGCGTCACGGGCGCGCACACTCCGCGCTCTGCGGGCGGGAAGAACACGAGGCTTTGCCTCTCCCACGTCCCGGTTAAAGCCTGGCACTGACCCGGGTGGAGAAATACTTGGAACTACGTAAACAAAGAATTCATTGTCAGAGGCAGAGGTAGGAGTGGATGGACGAATTGTCCAATGATTTTTATTATGTAGCGATTATCCCCTACTATAATAATTCGGGTTTCTGGAAGGAAGAACAACGCAGGACTTTAACCCTGAGGAAACCTCAGTTTCTTTAATTTTTTTTTTCATAACAGGAAACAGGCCGATTAAATAACTAGGCAAACCTCAATGAACAAGCAAAACAGAACAAAAGTTTAATTCTTGAATGTTGAAATCTTATGATTTTAAAAAAAGTTTGAGGGCTGTGAGTTGTGTTAGGACTAATTGTGTTAGGATAACTTTTTATATCTCACGTGTCAATATAAAATTGACATTAACCTTTGAGAGAAAAAAAACCAACACAGGTAACAAGATCTGAGGAAGGGCACTGTGTGGTAGGACTTAGCGTTCACCTTTCCAACTCTCCTAAGGGCTCATTTAGATAATAGCATCTGTTAGAAACTTATAGTCATGGAACAATGTACTATACAGTTTGGAGAATTATTTACTACAGACTGAAAAATAGATATGGAGATCATATGGAGGGTTATTAGCTGGGAAGGGGAAAGGAGAGAATGGAGGAAAAGGTTCAGAGATTAAAAAGCATAATTGGCAGGTACAAAATAGACTAGGGGGAGGTTAAAAATAGTATAGGAAATGGAGAAGGCAAAGAATTTATATGCACCACCCATGAACATGAACTAAGTGGGGGGATTGCAGGAGTGAGGTGGGGTACCAGGTGGAGGGGAACAAAGGGAGAAAACCTGGACAACTGTAATAACATAATCAATACTTTATACTTGAAATATAGAAAAATATAGTAAGAATAATTTGCATTTTCCTGAGAGCTTGCTATGTGCCAGACACTTTACCAGGAACTACACTGAGCAATTTCAATCCTCAAAAGTGATTACCTCGTGATTCCTTGACTTTATGGAAAAGGAAAATTCTCTGCATAATAGTAGAGTCCTGTGTTGAAGTATTTTGCGAGTGAGGAAACCGAGTGCCTAAGGGCCCTGAGAGGATCACACAGCTGCTAGTAAGAGGAGACAGGTTAGACTCCAGCTCTCAAACCCCAGTCAGGTGTTCTTCACACCATGCCAAGGGCAGCCTGGCAAGGCCAAACAAGCAATCCATTCCTCCAAAGACTTCTTGATACCAAATGGCATAATTTAACGACGACTATGGCTCATATTAAAACGCTGATTTGATGGCTGGAGGGTATGGGCCTATTTATGGACAGGTCGATGACAGATTTTGGGTTCAGTAGCAACTTTCAATAAAAGATGAATAAACTAATGAACTCTTGTACACACACACACGCGCGCGCACACACACACACACGATTAGCCGTAGTTGTCCAAAGGAATAATTAGAGTGCTGTTTCTATATCCTAGTTTCCATAGAAATATGTTAACTGGGTTTTTAGATTGAATTATGTAGTTGCCTTAACAGGTTTTCTGAGTTTGTGTGCCATGATAAAAATATAAAAGAAAAAAAAATACAATTAAAGTAGTAGAAAGAGCCAGAAAAGCCAACGCAAACTGGAAGATAAAATAGAGGATAAATTCAAATAACGTGTTATATACTTTCAATGCTGAAGTTTTCTAGCTTCTGATTATTGACAAATTTCAATCCAATTGTAAAACTAAATTGAAATTATCATTTTGATTGATTAACCATAAACAAGGAGATAACAATTTATAAAAATAACATAACTAAGAATAGCATACCTAAAACTGTCTGTGTGTGTGACATTCAAAGAATTAGTTTTTAAACATCACCTGGATACGTTTGATCAGGAAACGTAGTAGAAGTCATTTCACATATTTGGAAATGGATAGAAGCAGATACTTTAAAAAGGCAATAGGAGTTGTACAAATCAGTTTTGGTTTTGTGGCAAACTTCAATATTTGCTGTTTAACTTTCTCTAGGTTCATGGTGTGAGTGACACACTGTATGATGAAGTTCTGTTGGTATTTTCCTAACCAAAACAAACCTTTGCGGTTGGCTAAGCCAACACCTGTTCCTAACCAAACATTCCCTTTCTGCCTCCATTCTTGGGGCTGGAAAGGAGAAATGCTTGCTTTCCCAGACTCCTTTGCAGCCAAACATGGCCATGTGAGGTCATTCCGGCAATAAGGTTAAGCTGAAGTTTGTTGGGGACTTCTGTGAAAGTTTAGTTTCCTGATTAAAGGGGCCTAATAAGCTGGTGGCACTCTTTCCTACTTCTTGCTTTCTTTTTTTAAAAATTATTTTATTGTTCAATTATAGTTGTCTGCATTTCCCCCCCACTTCTTGCTTCCTTGATTCTGTATATAATGCCCAGCAGAGTGAGAGCCATTTTGTGACCATGCTGGCTCTGACTTTGCTGAGTTACAGCACCAATGCCAGTAGACACCTGCTTCTGGATTTCTTGTTTTGTGGAAAAATACTTGTTCTAGACACTGTTAACTGGGGTTTCTGTTTTCTGCAGCCAAAAACATTCAAAACTGATATACCCCTCAAATGGAGAACAAGACTGTCTAAAACTGAGTTTAGCATAGTAGTTAAAAGTTTGGGTTATAGTCAGCCTGGGTTACAATCCAAGTTCTGCTGCTTGCTAGCTATATAACTATAGGCCAGTGACTTAAATTCTCTGTGCCTTGTCTGTAAAATGAGGATAATAATAGTATTATTGAAGGATGAAATGAGGAGCTAGCTATAAGTAAAGCACATGGAATGATGTCTGGTAAAATATAAGTGCTTGAAAAGCATGAGCTATCCTTATCCACATACTTGTGGATAACAGAGTGCTAAGCTATAAACAGGATCTCTTCAGATCTTCACCCTAAGATAGGCCTAATGGTAGCCATGGTCAAGGGGAAGAGGAACAGCAGTGTCCTGACACATTCTTTCTGCTCTCCCTTCTTCACATTAAAATTTGGATCTTAGAAGGTAGTCTTTTAAATTTATCCATATGGTGCTGTTTTTGAAAGAAAAATGAAAGAAATCTTGATTTATGCTGGCAGACTGCGGAAGGTAGAGCCCACAGATATGCACAGGCCCACAGAATTTTTTTTTTAAGTTTGAACTGCAGTAGACAGAGCGTATGTTCTGCAGTTTGCCATAGTCTTACCATCTTCTCTTGTAATTCATCCAGTCTACTTCTAGTTTTGGCGTCAATTTGTCCTGTAGGCATTAGGATTTGTGACACCTGTGTTAGAATATTTATTCTTGTATTCTCTCTCTCTTCTTTCTCCAACTCTCCAATTGTGTTGCCACCACTATTGTGGTTATGGAAAATGTATGTGCAGAGGGACAAGAGGAATAATTCAGGCGTTGGTTCCTCAAATAATTTCTGTGGGAAAATACATTTTGGGCATGTAGGAATCCTCTTACCTTTAAAGATATATTATCCACATTAGAATATTGAAGATTCTGAAAATCTGAAAGAGAGTTTTTTCTCTCTTAACAGTTTCAGTGGCAATTTTCTGTAAAATTAGTTTAATAGGTAATATACTTTGGGAAACTTCAGCTTAAAAATGGAAATGCCAGCCACAACATGTTAAAACAGGGCAATTTCAATATGAACTGCTTTTATGTCATTTGTATTGGTTACTTGCTGTGTGGTTCTTGAAAAATAAAACATAGCAATGGTAAGTTATCAAAAAATATAACTAAACTTATTCAATTTTAAGGACCAGTATAAGACAGCTATGTTCTTGTAGCCTAAGTATTGTGGTTTTAATCAAAAGGCCTAGGAGACCGGAGGCAGGAATTAAAAATAAATTCTCATCTCCAACAATGTGTACCAATTTTGTGAATGATTTGGTTCATTTTCACATCCAGCTTATTGCCTCTCTTATAAAATATGCAAAGATATAGTGTATTCAGCTCCCATTTATTAAATGTCTACCATGTAGCATCATGTGTTTGAATTATACTTACGTCCTCATCCTCGTAACTAAACTCCAGACAGACATCATCCTCTAGCTTACATTCAGGGAAATGAAGCTCAGAGAAATCATGTAATTTATCCAAGCTTACACAACTGGCTTGTCTGTCTCTTTCTAGAACTGCACTTCCCATTGCAATATTTACCAACTCTTCCTGTGGTGAATGATGCAGTCATTTGACATAGAGCAGCAGAACTTAAAGCTTCCTTCCGTTTTCCTTTCTTCTCTGCAACTTAAGGCATGGCTATCCTCTGTTTGACCCTTGGGGATGGGATGTTGCTGTTCAGAATAACGGCTCTGGCACCGCCTATGTTGTCCATAGGTTGGAGCAAGGGTCCCAGGCAGTCAGGGTGGCCTAGGTGATGGGCTGTAGGTACAAGTGATCAAGGCCTCCCTGATGTGAAAAAGACCTGGAATGCTCTTTCCCCAGTATCTCTGTTTTTACAAGCCCTGCACTGTCCTTTGGGTGCATAGGACATGTGAGAGATAAAGGGAAGCTATAGATGACAGAGGGTCCAGAGTCCTAAGAGAGGGTCTTTTAGAGAGCCTCTGTCTTCTCAGAAGATGAAACATAAAGGCAATGAGTTGTAGAACGGCTGCCCTCATTATTATCCTATCAATAATTCCCTCCTTGGTGCCCTCTTAATTTCTTTTCTTTTCCATTCTCATCTTTTCCCTTGTGGTAAATTACAAAAGTATTTTGGAAAACAATGGGAAAAATCTTTCTTTTTTATACAGCACAGTATAGCATTACTTCCCAACTTGCATATTCATTCCATCCATTAATTTAAACTGTTTGACACTAACATAAATGGATTAGCCTATCTTGGGAAATAATGTACTAACAATAATAAACACATGTCCTCCATTGATCAGCTTTCATTTATGGTTAGCCCTTTAAAAATGTGTATGTGTGTGTGTGTGTTCGTGTAATTACTGCCATTCTAATTTTTACTGTTAACTTGATGAGTGAGTGCTTTGGCAGTTAACCCCTGTGCATCAATTTCTTCAGCTATAAAAACAGTTCCAAAGTCTGATGAAAATGATATTAAAAAATTAACTATCAACCAACATTTTACTGGAACCAGCCCTTTCGAAGCAAATATGTAAAACAATTTGCCAATTGTATTGTATATAAGGGGACATTGTATTACAAAGAAAGTACTCCGGAGTGTGGTTCTTAGTTACTATTGCTTCTTCCAAATAGAATAAAATTCTTCATTCTATTCCAATAATCAACTTAGGGATAGTATATTTGGTGAGTCCAAAAGTAAATTAGGCAATTTAGAAATGACTACAGTATTTAACAGTTTAAGGGATAATATATAGATCTTAGTGGCATTGGAAAAATGGTAGAATGTTTGCAAGTTTTGATTAGAATCACTGTAACTATTACATAGCTAATGTATGCTGAAGTACAAGTGTAATAAAGACGGTTCCAATACTTTTGCACTGGCCAGATTTCGACCTTTTGTTTAATAACCTTAGAGTCTAAGCATGATTATTATTAATGTGGGTTCAAAACATACAGAAAAAATGGCAATAACTCTGGATTAAATTTGGTTTGTCAATGTAGAATTTAAAAAATAGCACACTAAAAATTAGCACAGACAATTTGTGACCAGTCAAGGGTTATGTTCAGAAAGTCAGCAGTGATGCAAACTGCTTCAAATTTCCAATTCACTGATATATTATAAACATTCCTGCCTTTACTTACTTTGAAAAACAAAATTCAACCAAACTGGCCCCAAGAGGCAATTGCAAACTAACTTCCAGACAGAACTGTCAGAGCCAATAAAATCATCTGCAAACTCTCGTGCTTATGTTGAAGGAATTTTCAGGGAACACGTAACCTGAATTAGAGAAGACATTTTTCTAAAGCTTTCTCTGAAGTGCCTGGGCCATCTGTTTTGGCCTGAGCTCTCACGTTAGAGCCGTTATCAAGTACTGTTGGCTCTCCCATTGCTACTGTTAACAAATGAATTTGTCACTCCCAAGTCAAGAAAAACCAGATGTTTTCTTTGTTGTTCTGTGTTCTGATGGCAGGTCAAGAGCATGTTTAAACTGTGAAATTGAGATTTAGAAATAATCTTATTAGTCTGATCAATGAGATCATATGATTTAGAGCCATTTCAAGACTTAGAGTGAATTTCAATATTTGGCTATTGACATTTATTCTATTACCCCCAAATTAATCTGTTCTTTTTTTTTGTAGAAACCTATATTAATCATAATTTGTATGGAAGCAGTTATAAATATGGAATAAGATATTTAAACATGTTAGGTCTTATAATCCATCAATTAATTTCTTAACCAAATGTTTATTGAGCCCCTACCATGTGCCAGGGAAGTGTTAGTGTTTGCGGCTATGAAGATGGTTGAGAAGTGGTTCTTCACATTGAGGGGTTCACAATCTAGCATGGGAAGCTCACATGTAAATCAGCAGACTTGGTTCAGCATGGCAAGTGCTAACCTGCTCTTAGGAGAATGTGTGCCATGGACTAACCACGTGGTTGGGAGGAGGTGAGGGGACAAGGAAGACACAGTAAGGGATGTCACGTTTGAACCACATCTGAAAGGATGAGCAGGAGCAACTGTGTTTTCAGGGGGACGCAGCTGAGGAAATGAATTCTTAACAGAGGGAGCATGCACACAGGCTTGAAATCATCCTATATTCAGGGTTCTGTAAGTAGTTCAGAACAGTTGAGGACACAGTGTTTGGGGTAGGGCAGGAAATGGGACTAAAAAAGTAGGTGTGGATCAGAATATGAGGATTCTCATATATAATACCAAGAAAGAAAATCTGTATGGTAGATAATAAAAAGTCACTAAAATATTTTAAGTAAAAATAATCGGAATTTTACATTTTAGAAAGATCACTCTGGTTTAATGGAAGTTGTGGAGCAGAGTGAGACTGCAGTCAGGGTGTCAACAGGGAAGGCTATTTCTTTAATGTAGGGAAGCAATGACAAAAGCTTGATGTAAGGCGGGGACTGCTAGGAGACAGGGCAGGGAGGACAGTTTGACAGATGCTTAGGGAGTGGATAATATAGGAGCACTTAGTGGTAATAGAAGTTGAGCCATACTCAGAAAGGTTGCTTTTTGTTTGTTTTATATATTTTTTTGTTGTTTAAAGAAAGTCGGGCACAATGGTAAGTTTATGTTGGACTTGTTAAGCTTGAGGTGGAATATTTGTGTGTCTTTGTACAGTGAGTTGTGACAGGTCTGGTAGTTATGTCAACACACCAACGTGCCAATTGGTTACGTTGAGCGCTGCATTTTTCACACTTTCCTTTTCCGTGTACAATAATTCCAGGTTGAAGGCGGCCCAAAGGGAAGCTGTGTGAGTTCTGGGAGACAGAAGAGAAGCAGCTGTCAATATGTTCTAAAGGTTGTTGTTGGACCCAGGGGTGTTGCTGGTTTGCATTTTGTTCTTGCTCTTCCCTCTTTCCTGTTGCTGGCCTTGGCCACCAAAAGAGATCCCAGGCCTCCACTGGATGCTTTGCTGACACTTTACAGAGGTGGCAGCCATGAAGATCCAACAACCTTTCGTATTCTTTGTGGTCCAGCCCCGGCAGCAGTAGGTGTTGGCTTCCATAGCTCCCTGCAACTTTTGACTAGTTTGTGATTTTTCTGTTCTTTCAACTACATTTTGCAGATATTTATCTTCCCAGCTCTTTCCACAATTGAGTACTAATTCCTATCACAACTTTCTTTTCTAATAACCCTCATAGTGCTTTGCATTCCTGACTGAATCTATTTAAAGCTACAACTGAAGAGTATTTTCAAATAGAACTCCTTAAAAACACTACATTTTTCACTCAAAACTTTTTATCATTTGAAATTGTTTTGATTTTGAGAGTCTGTTTTTTACCCCTGACTTCCTGATAGTAATTACTAGTGCATAATGATGGTCTTAATGTATCCAAATAGGAGAAGTTGTTAGGCTAGCTATGAGGAATTTCAAGAAAATTCAACATTTGTTTCTTATATTGTTGAAAGAAATCTTTTTGCTTGTGAACATATTTAAAAATTATTTACCTATTTAATTTTTATTGTTAACACTATTATAGATGTCTTCTGTTGCCTCACCCCTTTACCCCCTCCCCCAGTCACTACCACACCCTGGTCTTCACCACATTGTTGTCTGTGTCCATGGGCTTTGCATATATGCATACATGCATATATGTTCTTTGGCTAGTCTCTTCCAGTCCCCCTCACTCCTCTTCCCTCTGAGATCTGTCAGTTTTTCTGTGTAACCATGCATCCATGCCTCTGGTTTTATTTTGTTTGTCAGTTTGTTTTGTTTATTAGGTTCCACGTATGAGTGAGATCATATGGTATTTGTCTTTCTCTGACTGGGTTACCTCACTTAGCATAATATTTTCCAGGTCCATCCATACTGTCACAAAGAGTAAGAGTTCCCTCTTTTTTTTTACAGCTGTGTAGAATTCCACTGTGTAAGTGTACCACAGCTTTTTTTTATCTACTCATTTACTGATGAACACTTGGGCTGTTTGCAGACCTTGGCTATTTTAAATAACACTGCTATTAACATAAGAGTGCATATATTCTTTTTGATTAGTGTTTCGGGGTTCTTAGGCTATATTTCCAGAAGTGGGATTGCTGGGTCAAAAGGCAGTTCCATTTTTAATTTTTTGAAGAAACCCATACTGTTTTCCACAGTGTATGTGAACATTTTAATATAACCTAGTACTCTAGAACTACATGGGCCTTAGAAAGACAGACATGAAAGATATTACGTGCCGTGGAGATAGGGAGGGAGGACCAGGGTCGATTGTGGTAGGAAAGAGGCGTTCTTCCCGCTGGCAGGTGGAGCCATTGAAAAAGAAGCTGTGGAACAGAGATCTCAGTGAAGATCCTCTCATGAGCAGATTAAGAACAGAAGTGAGGGATAATACTGTCTAGAACTCTAGAATAAACTTTTGAGTTACTCTTCATACATTCTTGCCCTGTGGAAAGGGTAGAGGTTAAGTCCAAGAATGATAAGAAAAAGATATTAACTTTATTGCCAGTATTGAGAAATGAGATGACCTAGAAAGGTATGCGCCCTGAGTATTTTCTTGTGTTTGCTCTACTTTTTAACCTTTCTTTCAAAGTTAGCAAAGGAGAACACAGGTGTCTCCTACTCCAAGAAAAGAGCCACAAGTTAGGCAGTGTGGAAGCCTTGCCAAGAAAGGCAATAGTATTGGCATTGTCTATTCCTTTGGTGGGAATGGCCTTCTTTCTTATTATATTTGCATAGCAAACTATGGCTCATTTTATAAGGTCCAAATCTAACGGAGGAAGGCTTCTATGACTGGCCAGCCAGCCCTCTCTCACCCTGCCCTGTCCCACATCCCGAGCAAGCTGACAGGTTGCTTCATCTGTTTTCTAGTGGCACATCATATACCTAGTTTAGTCTATCTTGCACTATACTACAATTAGCGTTTTTTGTTGTTGTTGATTGCATGACCTAATGATATATTAATTTTATGTTTTTATTCTGTCTTCTGTTTGTGGATAAGAAGGCATTAAGGCAAATAAAATGAGAAAAGCTATCACTGGGGACAGAGGGAGGCAGGAGATCTTACATCTTTTAGAATGTTGTGTATTCAGAAGGGGCCGCCTCATTGCAAATACAGAATAACCCAGCTTTGCATTAGTTTGGTTAGGTGAGGCTTAAGAAATAGTACATTTCAAATTTATTTGCCTAAAAACCTTGATATCTATGTATTTATAAAGTTTTAAAAATTTATAATAAGCAAGTGTAGAAATTAAGCTCTCTTGTCCTTGAACTGCTCTGCAAGCATAGCAGAAGTGGGAGGTCGGGCTGTGGGTGCAGAGCATTCATATACAACCCCCTTATGGGCCTAATGACCCTAGACCCATGTTGTGTAATTAATAATCTTCCCTTCCTCCTGGGAAACAAATGAGATTAACAGACTGTGACACTGTCTATTATTTTTAAGGAAGTCACACTGAGATGGTGTCTCCTCCCCAAAGGACATATTATACATATTGCAAAAAGGAAGGGTCATGTACACAATTCTTGTGACAAGTTTCTCTTTGTCAAGATAACATGCCTACTACCTATTTTTATTAGATATTTGAAAGATATCCACTGCTTAGTGCCTCACATGAGGCAAAAAAATTGGGATTAGATATGTCTATTAAACCTGTCTCAAAGAAGGTACACATGTGATGGAGGGTACCAGTGACGTCGTCTCGAGACCTGGAGGAGGGCGGTGTTTGC
>PVJI01005806.1:0-92551 GCA_004026765.1 Micronycteris hirsuta | reverse complement strand
ATTCAGGAACTGCTATAAAGGACACATGGATGAAACCAAGGGGGAGGGTGGAAGCAAGGGAGGGAGGTGGGTTTGCCTGGGGTTGGGGGTGGGGGATAAATGCAGACAACTGTAAGTGAACAACAGTAAAATAATTAAAAAAAAAAAAAATGAACTAAGCCGACAACTAAAACAGGAACAGATTCATAGAAATGGAGATCACATAGAGGGTTGTCAGTGGGAAAGGGGAGTGGGGAGAATGGATAAAAAGGTACAAGGAATAAGAAGCATAAATGGTAGATACAAAATAGATGGGGGGAGGTTAAAAATAGTATGGGAAATGGAGAAATCAAAGAATATATATGTATGACCCATGGACACGAACTATGGTGGGGGAATGATGATGAGAAGGAGGTAGAGGGTGGAGGGGAATAAAGGGTTGAAAAAATGGGGCAATTGTAATAGCATAATCAATAAAATATATTTAAAAAAGAAAAAAAAAATTCAGACAATAAGAAGAGATTTTATTCTAAAGAATTACTGTAAGGGATGGTGAAGGGAAAATTGCAATATGATAAAACCGGCCAGTGTCTACAGAGTTAGGCAACAAATGGATTTTCTTTTTTCAGCGAGGAGTAAACAAGGCTAGAAAGACCCTGGTGTGTGGGAGTTGGATGAAAGGGGAGCATAATCAGGCACAGGTCAGAGAATGTTTTACTCTGAGGCCAGCCTGTTCTCAGGAGTGCCATCTACTGACTCAGGCTGTGGGTGGGCCAAAGTTCAGGCATCTGGGGGCAGGAGAGAAATTTCACCAAAGTTTGACTAACAAGCATTTTGTTCTCATGATCAATGGGGACAAGCAGTTCAGCTAATCATTTATGAGGCCAAGAATGAGAATCGGAGTTTCTATTTCAAGCCTTGTTATAGGTAGACAAAGGAGGCATATTAGTCTTATCTAGGTCACAGGGACAAGGTTAGTTCTTCACAGGAAACTTTCCCAGAGCACAAAGTGTGGGATATCTCTTAACCTTGGCTCTTTCCCAGAATTCCAGTGTCTGGGTAAAATTCAAGACTGTGGGTTCATTAGCAGCTCCTGCATCTCTGCAACCAGCGCTCTCTTGAGGGGCCTCCTCCATAGCTGCAGTTCACCAGGGCTTTACTCACTTCCTCAGCTTGCCTTCTCATT
The DNA here is from genome assembly GCA_004026765.1 of Micronycteris hirsuta. Classification (NCBI taxonomy): domain Eukaryota; kingdom Metazoa; phylum Chordata; class Mammalia; order Chiroptera; family Phyllostomidae; genus Micronycteris; species Micronycteris hirsuta. Next base: position 91,386 of record PVJI01005806.1, on the reverse strand, counting down.
TCTGAAGATTGGGAGTCTTCCCACAATTGCTGGTCTCCGGGCACCTCCATATCCCTCCAGCAACCTTAATTCCCTCTGCAATGGTCCCTCATGAAGGTCTCATCATTTGTTCATAGGGTTTAATCCTATGTCCTGCTGTGGCTTGGTGATTTGTAACAACTGCTTACAAACTTGACACTGCTCTCCACTTTTTTACCTAAAGTTTTAGGGTTTTTTTTTTTATAGGGTGGCAGGTTACAGACAAATAAGGCAGAAGTTGCAGTGCCAATATAGAGAAGAGATTGAAACTGGAGAACTTACTAAAATCTCATAATCATAGCATGGTTATGACGGACATTAACAATTAGGATTATAAAATTAAACGAATAGAGTGGGGGCCCTCAGAGTCCCTTGGAGGTGGCAAGGTTTTGTGGATGAATGCATCCCCAAGGTCAAGGCTGAAGGAAGGGAGAAATCGGTACCAAATCTGTTTGCTCAACTTGCCTCCCTCCTTCTCCCTCCCCTCCATTAGCAAGAGGGAAAAGACCTTTCTTTTCCTTGCTTTGCCTCATGCCTCCCTTCTTGTTTCCACAAAAGCCTTCATATCTTTTCTAAACAGCAAAACTCTATCAATTTAGGTCCTTAAACCCAGTTGTTAATAGGGAAAATGCAGAAATAAATTCAGAAAATTGTTCTCAAGATAATAGCCTGACTTACATGGCTATTTTCTGAAACACCAGTTTGAAACATCAAGAATCACATATCTTCATAGTTGTTTTCCTCTGCATTTCTTTGAGAACAAATCACCAGATCCTAGAAAGAAGAAGCTGCCTTTGGTGATCTAAACTCTGGCCTTCTGTTCACTGCAGCAAAAGAGAAGCTCACTAAATAATTCTTAAATATCATGTCATTATATATCCAAGCAAAGCATAGCATCTGAGTTAAAAACATGTTGGCTACAACTATAATACGAATATTTGAAAACACCTCAACTACAGCGAGGTGCCAGATGCAAGCGGTTCATCCTCACATGTGATGAAATATGCCTTTTGTTCTGACCAATTAAGACCTCATAAGAAGGTGCAAGAGTAATACACAACAGAATTACAATTCTGTTTACATAGCTATCATGTGTATTTACAGAACTACCTCATCTAAGGTTTGTGTGGTGGTTTTGTATTGACACAGCATCCATAAACTAACAAGATTACCAACATCTCAAATATACACAACAGTTCCACAGCAACCCTCCCCCAGACCCAGCATCATATCACAAGGCACTTCAGGAAGCTTGAAAATGAGATAGGTTTGTGGCCTTTAAACACCCGGCCTCAGAGGCAACTTGCAGAGTGTATTCACAATCTCTATTGGGAAGTCTTTGCATTCAAAGGGAGCACAAGATTCACATTCTCTACTTTATGGTTTTATAGTTATGCAACAGGGAATAAGAATATAATAAAGCAATAGAAATTAAGTTTATTACATTTTATAGTTGTGGCAATGAGTTTCTGAATTTTTAGATGAAATTTAATCATTGAAAACAAGGCAGAAAATAGTGTTTGCTTTGACACAAAGAAGAAATCTGTGTAAAGCCAGAAAATAAGCATTAATCAGGGATACTATTTGTCTGAACACTGAAAATTTCTATAATCTTGAAACTTATGTCCACTTGATGCCAAACAGGGGTCAACTGGCAACATTCAATTCCAGAAACCTCCTCCAGCCCAAAATGCCATCAATATGTGATCTTCCCAAACTCTAGACACCAACACATTTTATCAAGATGAATTATCAATGGACTTTTGGCAGACCCGTGGTGAGAGATGGCCTTCCAGGTCTGCAAACAGAATAAAGCAGCCTCAAGTATGGGATCGTGTGACTCACTAGGGCCAGGGACTATGGGTCTGTAAGTAAACTCAATGTCAGAATATCGGTTTCCAAATGATTCTTCTTTGTTGGATACTGACATGGACATTTTATTTCACCTAAGTCGCAGACTGTCCTGGTTGTCTACTGCAGTGTGACAAACTACTCAAAATCAGTTGCTTAAAACAAGGACAGTCTTTATTTTGTTCTATCTGGAGGTTGACTGGGTTCAACAAGGCAGTTCTTACTCAAGGTCTCTCATCCAGCTCATTAAGAAGGTACTCAGGGTTTGAGTCACCTCAAAGCTTTCTTCACTCACATGGCTGAAGGGAAGACTCAAGCATCTAAGGGCTGAGGCAGCTGAGGCTCCTTGAGTGTCACTCCCTCTTAAGCTATGTGTACTATTCACAGGAGGGCCTCAGAAGCACCTGAGTTCTTCCTAGACTGAGCGTCTTAAGATAAAGTGGCAGAAGCTGTATGATCTTTGCTAAGCTCCCGCTGGAAGTCCTGCAGCATCACCGCCACAGAACTCTGCCCTGAAGGCATACCAAAGGCCCACTTCAATTTAAGGACAGGGATCTTCATGGCAGGTGACATTTCAGAGAAGTCATTCACCCTGTCACTGTACAGGGGCCTGGTGCTGAGTGGGTCTGCCTAGGGCCAGGTGTTGTGTGTGGGTTCTTGACTTCATGTAGAAAGATTTCACAACCCAAGTACAGGTGACTATAAGAATACATTTGTTAAAGCTGGGGACAAGGAAGTGCTTAGCATAGAGAAAGCAACAGAAGAGTTTATGCTGGGCTGCTTTAGCCCACTGGGAAGTCAGAGAAAAGGGGATTTTAGGGATAAATTCAGGGGATTAGCCTGCGACAAGCCACCAGTTACCCCTTGCCTTAGAGTTTAGGAGACACGGGCCTGTGAAGAAAGAAGGGGGCAGGAAGGAGAAGAGAGGGAATGAAATGACGGGGGTGCTCCCAGAGGGAAAACACAGGCAGGCTTTGTCTTGAGGTTCTTATTTCTTTCTTACAGGCAGGTGGGAATCTTAGGGGTGGTCTCAGGGGAGGGTTTAGCAGAATATTCATCAGTTTTTCAGGTGTGCCCTATTAAGGTCATGGTCTCCAGTGATTGGTCAGTGACAGGGCAGGGGGTCTTTAGTCATTGCCGTTGGTTCTGGCATCGCCTGCCTTGTTTTGCTGTTTTTCTGGGCTTAGAGCTGAAATACAACTGAGGCCTAGATGTACTCTCCAGGGAGGGAAGGTTACCCTGGGGGTGAGGTCCTTGTTTTCTCATTTGTGCTTCCTAACAGGCACTCGGGGTCTTTCAGCTCTGGTGACAACCTGTGCCTGGCTTACATTACTCAGCCACTGTGTTCAGTTTTCTGTCTCAGTTTCCCTATTCTACTTGCCAAGGAATTTTCCTAGCTTCTTACTATCCTCTCAACCTTTGAGTTGAGACCACCACCATAGATTTCAGGAAAACTCCTAAGATGTAAAACAAAACAAAATAAACAAAACAAAACAAAACCACACAATCGAGAAGGAAAGATTCTCTCAAATAACAAGTGTATTTAGTGCTCCTTTGACAGTGAGGTATCCATAGAGATATCTCAGAAGTGGACAATGCAAACTAAAGATGTACCCAAGAAGACAAAAGAAGAAAGGCACCACAAGATACTGTATCAGCCAGTTCTATCTAACAATTGCATTGATACCCATAGGATGAGAAGACAAGTTTTTACTTAATATAAGATTCAAGAAGAAATTATGCCATTAATTATGTATAATTTTCTTCAAGTATGTGTACATGATTTAGCTCTTAAAAACCCCTCTGTAGGTCTGTGAGATTCATCCCAGAACATAAATTCAGTTCTTCTCAACTAAATCCTTTTGTTTTTCTTATAAACCCCAAGTTAAAAGAACCTAGTTGCATACCACAATAAAAAATCACTTCCACTCCTAACACCATTCTACGGTCCAGATTAAAATGACAAAGTAGGACCCAGGCCATAGAGAATGGGGTTTAATTTGGGACTGCCCCTATTCGTTTATATCACCTTTTTATGAGCACATAGAATTTCAGGGAAGAAGAAACTCAATCAAACTTATGTATATGTTTTTTTAAAGGCTCTAATAAATATCCAAGGCATTAATGCCACCAGCCGGTCATTAATTCTTTTAACTATTTGATTTCAGCAATTAATTTTGAAAAGTTCTGATTCATAATAATGCCAACATGGAGAAAACTGAAATATAATTCATTATAATTATCAAATGATAATTATATTATCATTTTTGTATGATTAGAAATTGGGAAAAACATTTGCTCTTAAGCAACTTCTGACTAAATCAGTTTGAGGGACTTGATAAATGTATATGCTTATTTACTGTAAAGATGAAATCACTAATCAGAAAAACTGGTGCTGAAATGTTAAGGCCAGGTGAGTGCTGTTTTTCATTGCAGAAATTTTGTTCTGTGTTAAACAGTGAACTTGTTCAATACTCTCATTAACCATTGCTATCTGATTTTATAATTAAAATAATGAAACTATTCATTTCCCTTTATATCAATGTGGCCAGAAAATGTCACTGTTTTTAGCAAAGATTAAAATGTATTCAACTGCTGGTCTTGCACCAGGCCATAGCTTAATACAAATGCATGAATAGCATATCATTTGAAAATTGTTCTGATGCATTGAAGTTAATGATCTAATCATACTTCTGTCATTATTATGTAGAACTAACACATCAGGTAATAGAATTAAATTCAAATAGAAATGCTCATATACTTAATGACTAATTTGGAAGAATAAGGTTTAAAATTCAAAATTCATTTAACAAAGAACTATTGAGTATGTTCATGAATACAGCAATTTTAATCTGAGAAACACATGAGAATTTTAAACATTGAAAATTTTAGAAGCACACACTCAAAAAAAGCCATCTGTTTTAATACACCTGCCCACTACTTGGTTGGCTTCAATCCCAATTTTCCTGCTGTTTCACAATATCTTTCACTCCTTTTTTCTCAGGAAGAAAGCTGCTCAGCTTCTGAGCACTTCAGGACCTTCGTTTCATCCACCTTTTGCCAGTTTCTCCTGTATTAGGTCAGCCTACGGGTAAGCATCTCTCCAATGTCAGTGCTTCTCCTTCCTTGTGCTTTCTTACTCATCCAATACCCAGAACCTAGGTTATTAAAATGCTGAGTCTGTTTCATGTAATGGGACATGAGTAGATGAGAAGGGATGCTCCTTTTCACATCAGTGCCACAAAGGGTTATAGCTAAGCTAAGCGGAGAAGCCTCGAAGCAGTGGCATCTGGAGTGACTCATTTCAGTGACTCACAGAACCAGTTGGTAAACTTTCAAGAATTTTCCAGACTGCTAAACCATTGCTAGCTTGAAACGGGCCATGGTGAGAATATTTAGAGTATTTTCTCCATGGAAGTCAGCAAGCACTACAATCATGGCTTGGGAGAGTGAACGAAAGCCCGTTGTTAAACATTGACCAGCACACCACTATGTTGGAAACAGCAGTTCATTGTATCTACTATAGCATGTGCCACTTTCATTAAAAAAAAATTACATTTAATTCTCACATAAACACTGTAAAAAAACAGGCATACTTACCATCATTTTTTTCAGAGAAAGAGTTTTCTCATAGAAGGTACTTGCCAGAACTTAAACTACTGTCCGAAGGGTTATAAAGTCCTAACTAGTTGTCCTCTTTACCTCACTAACCTCCATCTGCTTCACTCTTTATTTCAGGATTGTAAGAAATATTAAATGTTCTCTTGTCCTATAGGCCAGTCACGTGGCCCTGCATTATAAAAACACTCCAAAATGGTTGTCCTGCCTATGCCTGAACACTTCTGGTGACAGAAAATTTATGACCTCATGCCATTTGTAGTTTGAAAGCTGTTATTCTTAGAAAGTGCCTCCTTATTTCTAATAGTATATTCCCTTTTGCCTCCAACCAGGAAAGCCAAGGAATAAAGCAAAAACAAAATGCATTTATCTCAGCTTTGCATTTTGCTTTTAAATATATCCACCACCCAGTTTGCAAACATATCTTGGCCAGGTCATCAGTGATATTCACCAGACTACATACTGGATAGACAAAAACGAGTCTCAAGAAGCTCATCAGCCTAGACCCCTGCCGCTGAAAGTGTGGTCCTCGTTTCTTAATGGAAATGTAGCTTTAGGTCCTCTCAGACCCTAGACTTGCTGAATCAGAAGCTACATTTTAACAAGACCACCAAGTGATTCTTTTGCACCTTAAATATTGAGAAGTCTTAACCTTAGCTGAACTGAATAATTCATTTCTCTAAAGAAATGCATTTCCATTGTGTATATTTTAATGAGGTATTTTCTCAAGATCTATGAAGCACCTACACAACTCTGGAGCTAGTGCTCTTTATCTACATAATTCTCTTCCTATTTTGAAGGGTTTTTTTAAAAGGTAACAGAGTCATCCCACAAATGTTTCACCTTAAGTTCACATTATTTGTCAGAGCTCATGGACACTTTTTAATGACTACCAAAAAAAGTACCCAAAGTGCTGTGATTCCAATATCGTATTATGCGTGGGTCATGTCGTGTTTATATAGCTGGATTTGATTGCATGTGTACGTTTCTCTGCAGTCTGCACTTAGAGTTCACACTTCAGATTTCCTTGGAGGATGTCCTGCAGAGAAGGACACTGAAAATGGAGAAATTCTATTCTTCATCACAGACACTGTCAGCACTTGCTTCAGGGAACCACAGTGAGACCCGTTCAGAGTTGAGAGAGAGACGGATTTTCTTTTTTTTTCTCCCTGTGAGTTACTAGAAGTATTTATCTTGTCTTTGAAGAAGTGGCCTTCGACCTAGGAGTTCACCCCCTAAGGGGTTAGAAGTCTTTTCAGTCTGTGATAGTTTACTTAATACTGAAATAAGGAAATAGGAGCAAAAAAGAAAAATCAATCATGAATACACACTGCAAAACAAGACAGGGTTAGAGGGTATATTTTCACCATGGGGCCTCTCAGGATGTTAAATGCACAGGTTGGGTTGAATACTTAAAACACCATGAGGAAACCACCCTTGGGTACACACACTGCTGTTCTGACAAAGCTCACCTGCTTTCACACTTCTTCAATGTATACACATGATCTGTGTCAGTCCTACCGATACAAAAATATACCATGCCCCTTCTATTAAAAAGACATTTTTTATTGCAAAGGGACACTCCTTTTTTCTCTGATACATTGTAATTAAATTATTCCCAAAAAGTAACAACAGCATCACAACATTTTTCATAAGAAATCCTCAGGAAACAAGTAATTTGAAATGACTACATTTTGAGTCCCATTGACATCCTAAACCACTCTTTTGTTATTTTTATTCTACTCCCTTTTGCTTTCTTTACTCCTTTTTATTCTTGAAGTAAACAAAACACAATTTACTAATAATAATACCAAGCCCTTGTTTTTGCTATGTGTAGTAGTTTGCTAGAGTTGCCATAAATGAAACACCACAGGCTGGGTGGCTTAAACAACAGAACTGCATTTTCTCACAGTTCTGGAAGATGAAAAAGTCCAAGACTGAGGTGTTGGCAGGTATGGTGTCTTCTGTGGCCTCTCTCCTTGGCTTGCAGACAGCTTCCCTTTGCTGCTTTCTCGTATGTCCACCCTTCTGTGCCCTTGATGTCTTCCTCTTCTGACAAGGACACCAGTCAAACTGGATTAGGACCCATGGTCTTATTTTAACTTGATCACTTCGTTAAAGACCCTATCTCCAAATATGGTTACATGTTGAGCTACTGGGGGTTGAGACTTCAACATATGAATCTTGGGGAATGCAGTGCCGTAACACTCTGTGAAGCACTTCCTACACATTTCACATGTAGGAACTCACTTACCATCTCAACAACCATTTGAGGCAGACACAGTGAGTGCCCCCATCTTACAGAAAAGAAGAGGAAGCCAAGCAAAAAGTCACACAACTATCCCACAGTCGGCAGTGCTGGAAGTCTGTTCTGGATTTGAGGCTTTCAAACCACGAGGTGTGTTGACTTTGTTTTCTCTTCACAGCAAATAAGTATAAATTTTATATCACAAATAAATATAATGAATGCCCGTTGATCATATACATTAATTATTCTATTAATAAAATAGATAAATATCACTGAAATATCACTGACATTCTTTGAGGGTAAAAGTATACTGTTAGAGAAATAACATGTTTCACAACGGACGTCGTCTGGGAGGGCACTGGAAAAGAAGACCTCAGCATTATTATGCTAGGTTTTTATTATTTGTTTTTGTTAGAGCCAGATTTCCTCCTTATCTCTTCATCACAGTAAGTACCTGCTCCTCTCCCACCCTGTCTTCATGGACTTTCTATCTCTCACGTTCCTGCAAGGGAGATGAAGCTGCTCAGAATGCCTGGCCTTGGTAGTTTCTCACCCTGGCCACCGATTCCTTAGACTCTATCTCTAAATTGTCACTGCTACCTGCTCCACACTGGGTTCAAGATTATCATATTTAATTAAACCATCCTTCCAATAACACGCGTAAAAAAGAAACCTGATTTCAAGCATCTAACATCACAACAACAAAGGACAGAATTTCCAACCCCTTTGCTTGTATTGGAAACTTAGCAAATGGTTAGGTCATTCTATTTTGATGAAGGAAAGTAAGTGGGAAACATTCCGCTTTCTATCTTTACCACCATTAAAAAGTTACCCTAACTGGGACCTACTATGTGCCAGGCTCTTCAATAACAGCTTCATCATCACATCATCTCACTTGGTCCTCAATACAAGCACATGAGACAGATACGAAAATTTCATCTCATGATTGAAGAAACTGAAGCTCAAATAAATTCTTTGTTTGGATCCTCCACTCTAAGTAAGTGGCAAGGGCAGGATTCAAACCCAAGATTATCTCATTCCACACCCTGACCTCTTTTTCTCAATCCTGCAAACGGTGATTCTGGATTCAGCAGTGGAATTTGAGAACTAGAAGGTCATCAACTACCAGATATTGAGTGTCCAGAGAAATCAGAAGTTTGGAAGGAAAAATCCCTATGGATATGATGAAATGGATCTCTTTCCTTGCACCTTTGAACAGACAGGGAGTTCCTGCTCTGTCATTACCCTACTGTGAACCTCAGTGGGGTCCTGCTCTGTATTCCTTTTACTCATTTGTAAACAAGATTCATTCTTACCCCCAACCTGCTTCACGGGTGGTGCAGATGGAGTATATAATGTCTGTAAAAGCCTTTGAGCACATCAAAGACGGTGCTGTATAAATACTATATTATTATACACGTTCCCATAGGAAGCATCTCCAGGACTCTTTGATCCATAAATATTTCATTGACTCAACCCAGCCAAAGCCGTCCTAGACTCTGAGGCATCATAAGGTAATTGACCACAGAAAGAGTTCAAAAAGTAGTGCTTTCTACATCCATAGCACAACTGTCTTCTTAACTCTTTAATTTCAACTTGTTCATTTTTCAAAATAATTTTATATCTCTTGTATATGTTCAGTTATAGAGTAAGCATGTACCTGCACATAATTCTAGGTTCCATGATAATACAATGACCATGGGTGCTGAGACATAAGAAAACAAGAAAACTATGCATACTTTTTAAAGAGTAAGAAATGCTAAAATATTCAAGCTTCTGCCCTCCAAAGATAACACTTGATATACCTAGATCTATTTTTTCTGCTTTTATTTATTTTTGGATTAAATTTTATTCCATTTCTAAAAGAAAGGCAACAAATGAATTTTTAAATCATTTGAAGAGGGAATAGATTTAAGTTATTTCGTTTTTCAAAAAGTCAAATTCATTGTTACTTTCTTTATATTGTTATTGGGATGCCTTAATTCATTAGAAAAAACATAAACTATGTTATATTTAATCCAATTAACTTATTATAAATCCAGAAAAGCTCCGAACCTCAAACCAAAAGGAACCCTGGAACAAATTAGCAGTTGGTGATATTTTTAGAGATGAATATTCTTCAGGGAAAAACTATAAATTTATAAATTTTAATGAACATATTTATATATAAGTCAGTTGTAAAAATTGTTAAATATTAAATAAAAATGTCAGAATTTTGAAGTAATAATATAAAAATATTATACTTGGTCAGTAATTTTCTAACAAATATAAATGACTTCAATCCTGGGGAGGGGGAAGCGTAACTAAAAGCCACAGTTAGTTGTTTAATCTCAAACATTTCTCTGGCTTCTACTCTGCTGACTCAAAAAAACAAAACAAAAATGAGCAGGGAACAGGAACTGAGGAGAGTGAGTTCATTCACCTCAAGGTTACATCAGTGGGAGTAAGAGTTCCCAGTCAGCTTTGTAGCAGATGTGGACTGACATTTGTAAAGAAATGTTAATCATTGTGATTATTTTTTCTAAAAAGGGGGAAAAATATGTAACAGGCATGTATTTGCATATAGTATTTTATTAGACCATCATGGCCACTGGAAATACAGATTTATTTTTATCTATATACTTTGATAAGTGGGAAAATTTCTATAAAAATATTTTATTCTTCCTACACTGGCCCCCACCCCTGATGTCTCCTGCATTATTCTAGCAATAACTACTCTTTGTTCCCCAGCCAAGAAGTCCAATTTATTAGTGTCTACTTACACATCTGATTGTGGATACCCCACCAATTTGTTACTACCAGAAGGATCATGATCAAATCTATGATAACATTTCCGGACACAGAGGAAATTTCACATACATTCACAAGTCACTCAGATTCTAATGTGCATATTTTGTTAATCTTCGGTAGTTCTGTGAAATATTGCCTCCCCCAGGACATAGAAATGTCGCCCCACAGTCTCAGAGCTCTCATCTTGGACCACAGCCAGTATAAAGAGTAGTCATATGCTCACCAAACTTGCTCAGTATACACCAGACACATCAAATTTGTCATTTTTATTAGCCCCTAAAACACATCTACTCAGTCATTATACAAATAACTATTGAGCATCTATGAAGTGCCAGGCAATGTTCTAGGTGATGGAGATATAATACAGAACATGGAGCTACCTTCCTGAAGGGAAACCTGGGTTGTTAGCAAGTAAATAAATAATCGATAATATAAATTCAGAGAGTTGTATCATTTATGAAGGAATTAAACATGGTCAGAGGACATGGAATGTCTAGTGGGCTGAACAGGTTATCAAGAAAGGCGTTCCTAAGGAGGCGACACTCAAGGGGCAATTTGAATGGTGAAAAGGAGCAGATTGTTCAGAGCACTGCAGGAAAAAGTCCGTGCTTAGGAATAGGTGAGAGCACAATGATAAAGGAAATAAAACAGCATGGTGATAATGCTGCTTCGAAGTCCCAGGAGAGAGATGAGGACAGCCTGAGTGGGAGGGTTATGGTGGAAATGGGGAGCTGTGTTAACCTGGATCTCCAGAAGCAGATGCCAAAATGGGATACAGTGGACAGGATTTTACTACGGAAACGCCTGCATGGAAAGCAATCAGGAAGGAGTCTAAAAGGCTGCGAGAGCAGTAAAAGGGTCCTGCAATTCTGATCGCAGTAAAGGGCTGGACAGAAGCATCCTAGACTGCCATGCAGTCTAAGGGTGGGTGGGCAAAGCCTGTGAGGAATCCTTGAGCCAATGACAGCCAACAAAGAGTCTCGTGTCTCCCAGGAATGGCTGCTTTAGTAGTTCTGCTGCACGTACTTCTTAGCATGGAATAGCCCTGAAGAGGGTTGGTCTTGGCACAAACACAGCAAGGATTTCAAAGCCCAGCTTGGATCCTTGTTTAATTACACTCCCTATAGTAATTCTGAGTAATTATGCTCCCTGTAGGAGTTCTGAGAAGTGCATGCTCAAGGCCACCAGAAGTAGTGATCGGGCTAGCATACCCCGGAGAGAGGAAGAAGACAAGGCTTGGGGTATGATTCCAGGAGACAGATTAAACTGTGGTTTATCCATAGAGTAGACTAGTTCACACAGTGGAAACAATGAGAAAGCTTTCCATTGACTGCCAAGGAAAAATGTGTAGAGAAAAACAAGGTAAAACATTGATATAATGGAATGCTGTCCATCCTTTCCTGCTCTCAGACACTAATGTTCCTGATTCTGGGGCCTTTGGATTCTCTCTGAGATTTACACAATTTTACCCCACCCTCCAATCCTTGAGTCTTTGAACTTGGACAAGAACTTAAATCATTGTCTCTCTTGGTTCTCAGATCTTTGGGCTCCAACAGAATTATACCATCAGGGTTCCTGGTGCTCCACTTTGCAGGCAACAGATGTGGGACTTCTCAATCTCTATAATCATGTGAACCAATTCCTGTAATAAATCTCCTCTTGTACCCTTAAAGCCTATTGTTGTTGTTTCTCTGGAGAACCCTGACAAACAGTTTGAGCTTCCTATTGGACTTCCAGATGAGGCTGATGAACAGGTTAGGGTCTGTACTAGTCTCACATTCAGTGAGAAGCTCCAGGGTGGAGATAAAAGGCATTAGCACATAGCTGGTTGTTTAAGCCATGGAACAAGGTAAACTCAAATAGAGAATATAGAAAAAGAAGAGTAATTGTGAAGCAATCTCAAATGAAGCCTGCATGAAGAGGAAGGGGATGTGAATATAGCTTTATGACGTCAAGGGACAACAGAGAGAGAGAGGTGTCCCTGGGCTGAAGTGAAGACCACATCTTAAAAATGAAAGTCTGGTCTGTGATATCAGATGTGTCTGAGATGTGAAACTATGTCAGATGCATTGAGGAGAACTGAGAATTAATTGCTGATTTTTCCATGATGCTCATTAATGATTCTGACAAGAGCTATCTTAGGGAAGGGAGTGGGGACAGCTCTGAATTGGACTAAATTAAGGGGAAAATTGAAGTTGGGGATTGGTAGTGGTGAGTACACACCACAGAGCTGCCTCTGTAAAGGGATATTAAGTTAAGAAAGAGTTGTTTATTTGTCTGATTGATACCACCACATGTCTGTGTTCTGATAGCAATTATACAGTGGGAGTGATATGGGTTTGCAAACAACCTGAAATTCCCAATTTGAACGGTTGTTTCCAAGATGTTGCTTCACAAAATTTCATCTGAAATGTATGCATACCCAATATATTGCATGAAAGAAATACTCTGCTATGCATTTAATTACTGTTAAACCCTAAAACAGCACAACCTCAAGCTCTTTCCAAATTAATGAATCCATAAAGAAGAAATTACTAATTTTCAAATTCTCTGTTTAATTAAGGTCATTGCAGCTATTTCAATAATAATTTAATACATTTCAATTTTTTTCTTTCTTTGAAATTGGATTGACCTTTTAAAGTATATCCTCCAATATACATCAAAGGTAGTCTGCCTTTTATAATGGTCATTTTAAAATCATTGTTTCAGAGAAGGATCCCAAGAAATGTGCAAACAAGTAAAAGATAGTATCTTCTCCCAGGAAGTTTATAATCTGAAAATGGGAGTTAAAAATATATATATAAATCACTAAAATATGTTACATGTTAAGTTCTGTAAGAGAAGGCAAACCACTCTAGGAACTTGAAGGAGAGATCAGTTTCCTTCCAGTGTGATGAAGGAAGATGTGGCAGTGAGTCTCCCAAGAGGAAACAGCCTGCACTCTCAAGTTAGGGAATTTTGGAAGCGTTTATTTACAGAGGGAGCTCTGTAACTAGAGGTGTGGGTGTTGGGAAACCACAACCCAGTAGCCTGGGGCTAGTGGCAGCAGGAGCTGTTACCACCTAAATTCACAGGGAGAGTGCTCTCTCAAAGGTTCACTCAAAAGTCTACCAGACAGGTGGTCTCCTGTAGAGAAGCATCAAGCTTTAGTCAAAGGACAAAACTAGCCAGAAGTAACAACACAGCAGGAGCCAAGAACAAAATTCCCTGACCTCTCTATCCTTCCTCTGACCTTCCACCAAGGTTCCCCCACAGGCATCTCCCACCAAAAGCCACAGGCCTAGCAACCTGTCACACAGCCCACATGGCATCCTAAGACACAGAGAAAGGTGAATCAGGAGAAGAAAATGGGAGAGTTGGAATAGAAGATTTGATGGAGGAGTTGGCCTGAGACCCAAGATTTGAAAAGCAAATAAACAGAAATTAAGTATGCTCTTGCAGATAGAAGTTATAGCAAGATCAAATGTTGGTAAGTGTAAACACGAGTTATGTTTGCCACCAGCTTTTACCACATGGAGGGTTAGAGAGAGAAATAAGAATAGAAAATATAGGTGAGAGGATTGGGGCAGGGCAATAAATACTGTACTCAGGGTTTTAGTTTAATTTCATAGAAAATGAATAATCACTGAAAGTAACTAATACCCCAGTGAAACAAAGAGAAAAGGAGAGAAGCAAGAAATTAAAGGCAGAGAAAACAGGAGAAACAGTCTGGGGAAAGTGCCAAGGTGTGGACCATTGTATTTCTCTGTCTAATGTTTGCCATAGAATAATCTAATTAAAACCATTTTTTATCTGGGCAACAATTTAAATGAATTTCCCAGAATTTCAGAGATTCAGCTACAATCAGAACATTTCCATTACCATTGGCACAATGGATATTTATTCTGAGGAAATAAAACGATGGCACTCTTAGAAATGACAGACTGCACTCTAGAACTTGACTAGACTCAGAATCCACATTCCCACTCTATAGAAATGGTGCAGCTGCTGTGAAAAAGGTTAAACACAGAACTGCTACATGGCCCAGCCGTTTCACTCCCAGGTATATATCCCAAAGAATTGAAAGCAGCACTCTAATAGATATCTGTGCCCTCATGTTCACAAGCAGCATTGTTCACCATAGCCAATATGTAGAAACAATCCAAGTGCTCTCTAAACAGATGAATAGATAAAAAATAATGTGGCATATACACACAATGGAATATTATTCAGCCATAAAGGAAGTGAAATTTTGATATATGCTACAATATAAATAGATCTTTAAAACACGTTTAGTGAAATGAATCAGACACAGAAAAAGAAATATTTTATGATTGTAATTACATGAGGTACCTAAAATAGGCAAATTCATAAATACAGAAAATAAAATAGAGATCATGAGAAGTGGGGGAGGGGATTTTAATGTTTAATGAGTAGAGTTTCTATTTGGGTTGATGAAACATTTTTGAGTATGGATAGTGGTAATGGTTACACAGCATTATGAATGCATTTAATACCACTGAATCATACAGTTACAAATAGTTAAAATAATAAATATGATGTTATTTCTAGTTTACCACAATTAAAAAAATAAACTACTGACCCACACAACAAATATTTGCATCAATACTTATTTTGCAATAAATTATACTTACAAGCAATATTTATACAATATTATGCCAATATTTTTCCCTGATGTAATTTGCATCAAGAAGAAAGATTCCCTGTGTTAGAGGGTTCACACTCACTTTCACAGCATTTTTTAAAGTGCCATCTCCTACTAATGAAGTTTACAGCATGTCCAAGCGTTTCACATTGGTAAACTTTGGAACTTGGCTAGTAATGCTACTGTGTGGCAGGCAGACTGCCTTTACTTTCCTGTTAACAAAACAAAATCTCTCTCTCTCTCTCTCTCTCTCTCTCTCACACACACACACACACACACACACACACACACACACACACAGTGGGCGCGGGGGGAGGGGCGTGGGGGCGATGGGAAGTGCCTTTCTTTGCCTGGTCTAAGAAGCTATTCTAAGAGACCAGCTATTCACAGAGAAGTAAAGACATAGCTGTACAAACCGCAGTAATTTTACAATTCATACACTGTTTGGGCTTCTGTTAAGTAAATTCTGTGATTTTAAAGTTATACAAGAAAACCAACAAGAGATCATTCTGATGCAAATGGGTCATTCCAATCCATTCACCAATGGAAGACTTCTTGAATAGTGCAAAAGTTGAGTTGTTAATAGTTGTTTGGTGTCTTTTAGTTGTTTTTTTAGTCTTATTTACTTTAATCAGAGTAAAAAAATAACAGAAAGAAAAAGGAGAAAAAACTAGTGGTGCTGTTTAGAACTTTTGAAAGTGTCTATTTTATATTACAAGACACTGGAAGGCACATTTCCAAGAGGAGTAAGCTGAGAGGAAGGATTGAATATTGGAAAAAACAGCTTTTCCTGGAGTCAAGACAATGGGAAATCTCCTCCAGTAAGCAGAGAGCTCATTTATAGAATCTTCATTACTTAACCACATATTTAAAGTATTTTCTTAATCTTCCAGCAGGATTTATTTTTTTGAAATGCACAAGTAATAAATTTAGAACTTGCATATTAAAAACAGAAAAATAAGATTGACAGCATCTTTATGTCAGAAAAAACCATTGCTATCAAAAATTTTTTAAATTATTTCAAGAGCATCTATTTTATTTTTAAGATAAAGAAAAAGCACAAAATAACTTTGCTTTGCACCTGCTTGAACAATGACAAAGGTCACTTCAAATAAGCCGCAGAACCATCAGAGAGAAATGAGTGACAGTTTCATAAAGAGATAAGCCAATAAATTTCTAATTTTCCTTTTAAAGAAAGTTGTTTTTAAAAGATAAATTTTTTCCAATACTTATAAACATATTTTCCTAAACAATTCTTGTTTCACTTTTACTTATAAAAGAAAGCTAAAAATGTTAATATCAATCCTTTAGACCAGTGTTTATAACAATAAAATTAGTCTCATTATAAAGGAACATATAGAGTTTTAAATTTTTTTACGTTTTATCTTGATATCTAAACTTATACTTGATCCTATAATAAAGTTTTGCAACTTGCCTATGGTTTTAAAACAGTCATTGACAAAAAAAGATTCTCAGGTTCATTGGTGAATTTTCTTTCATGGCAATTTTGTTCTCCATTTAATCAACTATGAGCTGTCTCCCATAGTTAGATAAAATAATGAGCATTTTTGAAATTGAAGCGGCACTTTGGAAACTGGAGCCCACATCAGCATGCAAGGACCTCAAAGTGGAAAGAACCACAGAGAATGCTGGGTGTGATTTAAATTCTGCCTACTGGCAGAGAGATCTGTGAGCCTACACCATTTCCCTTAGATTCTCCATCTGGACCAAGCAGGGATCAGGTGATTCTTACCCTTTTCACCTCCCCTGTGCCAGGACCCACCTCCTGTGTTTTGAGATAAGTCTGAAGACAAGCCATCCTGATCGGTGTTAAAATGTGTTAATTAAAGCAGTATTTTTTTTAGTGTTGAACTTCAAAATTCTACCCTGCATTCCTTTCCCCTTTCTCCTTTTTTGATTCTTAATGGATGAAACAAATCTCCTGAATGACTTATCATCAGTACAGGAAGGGTTATCTTTTCCATCAAACAGGCCACAAAACCAGGAAAGCCAATTCCATGGAAGTCCTGGAGGGCCCTGAAATGCCATCTCTTTCAGGTTGTGGTACTTTGGCCTTTTGAATACAACGGCATCTAAAATTTGCAGCAAAACTATTTTTTAAAGAAAAAAGTGCAGACTTATTTTTCACATGAGTACTTTTTCAGTTTTCTTCAAAATTAAATTTCAAGAGCAATTATTGAAATGTATAAGACATATCACTCTTTCACCTTATAAGTAATTTTCTAGTTTACATTATTCTGATATTTTTTTCCCACCACAGCGGCTGTATAATGATGCAACTACCACCTTCCAAAACAGAGATGATCGTTAGGCTGGATATCATCACTGATCATAATTTAAGATAGATTACTCATATCATTTTTAATAATTACTATGGGATTGAAATTTAACATATTTTCATTACTTTCCTTGTCAACTATCTACTTTGTAGGTGTTGACATTACTTTTCTGAGCTCTGGGTAAAATGTGGAAAGCCACCTTCATATTTTCATTTTGATATTTGCATATTATTCATGTTAGAGGTCTGTGATTTTTTTAATTGGTAAAATGAGAGGTGTTATTACCTTGTATTCCAATCGGGATTGTTGTTCTCCTTACCTCCCACATATATACACTGATTGCACTACTGGTTTATTTTTTTAAAGATTTTCTTCAACTTCAATGATACTTGCATAATTAAATTTTAGAGCTA
The DNA here is from genome assembly GCA_004026765.1 of Micronycteris hirsuta. NCBI lineage: Eukaryota > Metazoa > Chordata > Mammalia > Chiroptera > Phyllostomidae > Micronycteris > Micronycteris hirsuta. The sequence goes on along the minus strand of PVJI01005806.1, from coordinate 73,503 downwards.
TAGACATTTTTTAATGTATATTTGCCTCCTATATTTTAACAGAAGATAAATGCAGCCCCAAATTTGCATTTGTTTCCTTAATATAATTGAAAAATATTACTTCAGCCTATCTACTAGTTGTTCCTTCAAAGGTTTCTAAACTTATTTTATAGAAAATTAATCTATAATACTCATGCTTTTCTATTTTAAGTAATAGAATATAATAATGTTCTATTTATATCCTACCTAAAGCTAGGATATTTTAAATATCTTTTAAAAAGAACCACCACATGCCCATTTCAATTTTTCATATTTCTGAATAATATCTACTTTTAGTAGAAATATAAAAGGCAAAAGAAATAGAAAGATAGTGACAAATTTCTTTCACTTTCTAATTCTATAATCATTCTATTTTTATATGTCCCTTCAATTAAGTTCAAATAATGTCTTCTACTTACCTTTAACTTAAATTGACTACCTCCTAAAGGTCATTTGCAGATTCTGAAACATAAATGGATCTAAACGTTGGAGTTGGAGGGAAGGAAACCACATTCATAACCACAGTGTGAACAAACAATTCAAAAGGAAATATTTTCAAAAGAAATTAACTGAATTGATTTTTTTCCATTTGTATTTAGTATTACCATAATCTCTCACCAAATCCCTTTTTGTCCCCCTGAAATTACCAGTCACTGTAGAGAGTTTAAAGCACACTCTTCAGTCAGAAATTATATCCTCAGCTCATTTCAAGGAGTAACTGTAATTCTACACCAAGGCTCTGCATATACTGTGAATTTATTCCAATCTCAGTGGGAATATTTTTTTAATTGAGACAGCTGCATTATGAGCTTTTGCATAAGACCTTAAAATTAAAGTTGGAGAAATGTTCATTCCAAACTGATATTTGAGTTGAATTTGCCATAATTACTATTCTTTTAAAAATAACTTTACAAAATAAGAAATGCCTTGAAGGAACATAACCATATAAACTAAGGCAGAACTCCACAGAACTTCTTAGAATCTTCATTCTTTATTGTCAATGTTTATTCCACAATAATTTACCAAAAATATGTCAAGAACTGGAAAATCTTACCAGTGAGAAGGCCATTTACCGTTAGATGATATCTGAAACTTGAATGTCCCCAATGATGACAGAGTTACTTAAAATGCAGAGGGTTGCATAAACAAATAGAACATGACGGAACCAAGGGAAATTCAGCAGCATGTGCTTGTGTTCATTTTTTTAGTGTTTTTGTTGCTAAGAAGTCATATGTTTTGAATCCCTTCAATGATATCTGAGATCCTATGGCCTAATAACCAAAGAACAACATGAAAGATGCATAGGGCTCGTATTCTCAGAGAACCTGAGGGACTAATTTTTAATCACTTTTTTAGTCCAAAAAATTTGGTATATATCAAAAATTAAAAATAAATAATAAAAAAAAGAAACACACATGTAATTGACCATGATATTCACACACACATTGAAGATTTCCACCATGGAAGCAGATTTAGACAGGATCTAGTATTTGAAGACCAAATATTGTATTCGAAGACTTTGTCCAAGACTATGCCATCGCTATCTGCATTTTGAAAGCTCTAGAATAGAGGCTTTACTCAATATTTACAGTAGCCATAAATGCTATCTGTAAGTGCAATCCTCCATTGATTATACCTCCTCTCTCACATACATTGTTCAGTCTCTCCTTCACCTACATCTCCTGCCCTGTGATTATATTTAAGTTCAAGTTTCCCCATTTATTAAAGGCACAAACAATAAAAGGCAGACATGTTTTACAAGATCCCTGAAAGTTATAAAGGAACGTGATCAAGTCAATGCTTTGGAATAGGGAATTGAGAGGCTGAGGAACACATGTAGGAAGGTAGCTTCCTAGCCTATATGTTTATATCTTTTGAACCACTGAACCATTACTTATTCAAAAACTAAATAAATATTTTTATGCTCAAATTTCTGGATCTCATCCTAGACCTGTTGAAAAAGAATCCCCAAAGTAGGGCTCCAAAATTTTCATCTTGACAAGCTCACTAAGCAACTCTCATGCATAAGTAAATAAACAAAAAAGTATTTCAAATAAAAACACAGATGGCCCAGTCTGAGAGGCCCCACATGTCAGGTAAGCAAAGAATGCTGAAGCACTAACGCTGCCAAAAAGAACCCCCCTTGCCAGCCTGCTCTAATGTCTGAACTAGTTTTGTTGGACTTTTTGTCTTCACTATGTCCTAATAAAATTGCAATGCCAGGGACAGGTGGAGAGAGAATTTTTTCTATCTCGAAAGTCACTCTTCAATCTACTTTCCCAGTGCTATATAATCAGCACAAAACCTTCTTTTAAGAAACAGGCTATATAAATTCATGATTTCATTATCCGTAATGCTTATTTCAATCAGTTTTGATACTTAATACTTGCCTGAAATAATTTTCTTGAAGGTCACCCGTAATTCTTCAGTAGCCACATGTAGTGTCCTTCTCTTATTCCTGATTCTATAGACTCCAACCTTCTTGAAACTCTCTTTTCCCAGGAATGGTGTAATGTGCTGTCCTGATTTTCTTCTTTAAGGTGTGTTTCTTTATGTCTTCCAAACTCTTCTGCCTCAGTCCCTACAATGCGTATTTGGGCCCCCCTCTCTCTACCCCATCCTCCTAGTCATCATTTTCATGCAGTTGTCTCATAGACCAGTATTTCTCACTCTGTGTTCTCTCTCCTGAGATCTGGAATCGCTTCTCTTGCCTCCTTAAGCATTGCATCTGGAAGTCTTACTGAAAACTCCCTATCTACAACTCTATCCATTAGTTGTATACCAGGCACTTATGTAACTATTTTATAAATATGGACCCAGTTAATATTCACAGAAACCTTACTTTGGCATAAAAGAATTTAGATACCTAAAAGGTAAATTACTTTGTTCAGGTCACATGGCTGTGAGAAGCTGGATCAAAGATTCAAACTCAGGCAGGCTGAGTCTAAAGCCATATTCCCAATGATCATGCTATGTTGCCTCTCAGCATTAGTTTTACATTTATCAGCAAAGTTTCAATTCAATCACTTTCTGGTCAAAAGCTTTTTATGTATCCTCATTGAATATTGAAATAGTTAAAAATCTGTAATTGGGATCTTGAGACTGAAATTTGACCTCATGTCTACTTAATTTTACAGCCACAGCTTTCATTATTCTCTTTGACTCATGCAAAATATTCCAAAGAATAATTGATATAAATTATTAACTGGTTTCAAGATCATAATTTAGACTTGTTCTCCTGTGGTTTGAGCTTTTCTTTACAACTATCAAAATTTTAGCAGAAGTCTGTCTATGGCCTAAAACTTTGATAGGTGTAGGAAAAATCAAAATTTAAATCAGAAGGAAGAGAGACCCATTTTTCCTCCCACCTGAAGCAACTAGTAAACCAGAAGTATACATATGAAATAATGATGGTCAAGACATTGGACATTAGACAATAAAGGACAATGATGACAGAAAATACAATACGGTGAGTCCTATGATTGCTCCAGCTTACTTCCTAGGGAAAATGTCCAGGTACAGTCACCAGATAGGAAAACCCAGACTGGGTCTGGAAATGGCTGTGAGTTAAGAAAACAGAGCTAGAAATGTCTGGGGTGCCAAGGGTGCTATAGTCTTCAGGGTAGGGAATCACTGAGCTAAGGACATTTCAAAAGTCTTATTATAAGTTTAATTGGAATTCCCATAACAAGAGAAGACGAGGAGAAGAATAAAAAATACTTCAGGAAATAATAGCCAAAAACTCTTCAAATTCGATGAAAATGATAAACTTACACATTGGAGAAATTCAAGAAGCCCCAAGCAAAATAAACATAAATGAAAACTAAACAAGGTCATGTCAAAAGCAAATTGCCCAAAAATAATGTTCTCCAGATCCATCTATGTTGTTGTGAAGTGTAAAATTTTCTTCTTTTTTGTATCTGAGTAGTATTTCATTGTGTAAATATACCATAGTTATTTCATTCACTCATCTACTGATGCACACCCATACTGCTTCCAAATCTTGGCAATTGTAAATAATGCTGCAATGAACACAGGCCAGTCGGAAAAAAGATAATTACCATATGATTTCACTCACATGTGGAATTTAATGAACAAACTGAACTAACAAGCAAAGTAGAGACAGACTCGTAGATAGAGAGGAGGTTGACAGCTCTGGGAGGGAGGGTTGGGGAGCAAGAAAAAAGAGAGGACTCATGGACACAAACAACATTGTGGTAATTAGGAGGGGAGGGTGGGGGAGGTAGAAGACAGTGCAAGAGGGATAAAAGGTAATGGAAAAAATACAATTAAAAAAAATCAAATTTCCCAAAAGCAGAGAAAAAGGAATTCTTAAAAACAGCCAAAGAAACACGTTATGTACAAAAAAGCAAAGATGAGAATGATAGTGTATTTCTCATTGGAAATAATGTCAGTTGGAAGAAAATAGAGCAGCATCTTTGAAATACAGTAGACCCTTCTTATCCATGGGAGATACATTTCAATACCCCATCTGCCTAAAATCGCAGATAGCACCAAACGTTAACCAACTTCTTCAATTCTGCTATAAATATGATAGCAGCTTCTTCATCAGCAAACACAACCTCTCCAGTAATTTTTGTACTTTTCAGTCCAAACCTACTCCTGAATCTGTGTAAACACACCTTACTTGCAATAAATGACTTGGTGTCACTCGTTTCAGAGGATACCTTGGTAAAAGCTTTAGGCTCTATGTTTTCTGGCTCAACCTATCACCATCACTCGGAATGTGTTTTCTGCTCTGGTTCCCACCCACAATTTAAAGCCTTTTCCAGCTTAACTAAGTACTTTATCATGCACTGTGATCGTAACTTTTGCAGTTTGCTGTCGGAGAACAAAACTGACATGAATTTCTTTTTTCTTTTTCACAATTTCATAGACAAGGATTCATTCTTACTACAGATCTTAACAACCTCAGCATACAATTTTTTCTCTTTCCTTAATAAATTGAAAGCTTTCACCTTTTCACTTAAAGGAAGCACTTTACTGTTTCTCTTCGACATATCGAAGTTGCCAGATCACTACTCTTGCACTTTGGGGCCATTATTAAGTAAAATAAGGGTTAGTAGGACACAAGCATTGCAATATTATCCCAGTCAATCTGATAACTAAGACGGCTACTAAGTGACCAACTGGTGGGGAGTGTATACAAAGTGGAGGCACAGGACAAAGGAATGATTCACGTCCCAAGCAGCACGAAGCAAGACAACCCCACATTCCATGGTACTCAGAATGGTGTGCAATTTAAAACTCATGAATTGTTTATTTCTGGAATTTTTCATTTAATATTTTTGGACCAAGGTTGAAAACAGATAACTGAAACTATGGAAAGTGAAATCTCAAGTAAGGAGGGACTACTGTAATGGAAACAAAAAAGTACTTAAAGCTTTTAAAAGCAAGAAAAAAAACAATGTATTATGGATTTATAATGAATGTGGAAATAAAATGAGCTATAATAGCACAAAATCTGATGCACTAAATGGCAACATGATGATAAAGTTCTTATACTGTACATGAAGATTGTAATAAGTTACACTATAAATCATAAATTAATCACAAAAAAACACAACAAACAGTTATCACTAATAAGGCAAAAAAGAAATGAAATAGAATCACCAAAAGCACTAAACTGTTCCAAAAGAAGGCAGGAAATGAGGGTAAGAAAAAGAAAGTGCAGATGAGACAAACACAAAACAAAAGCAAGAGGACATATTGAAACCCAATCATAATAACTATGTTTAATACAAATTCTCTAAACACACCAAATAAATACAATAATTGACAAACTATATTTTAAGAAGCAATATCTAAGTACATACTGACTTTAACAAACCCAACTTTAAATATTAAACACAGGCAGGTTAAAGCAAACGGATGGAAAAAGATAGAGCACAGTAACCCTATCAAAAGAAAACCGGAAAGGCTATGTTAACAGGCAAAGCCAAAAATAATAATTAGAGATTCTTTAACAGTTACATTATATTTTATTAAAACTATAAATTCACATACTGAAGAAATTCCATAAGCCCCAAACAAAAGAAACATGAAGAAAACGACACAAAGGCACATCAAATTCCAGTTGCCCGAAACCAGCGATAAAGAGCAATTCTCAATCCCACAAGTCAGTGAATGCACACACAGTGCAAGGCAAACTTTTAAGCAGAAATGTGAAAGTACAGAGGTTACATGTGGCACAAAGAGCTACCAAAGGTTCAGTGCCAAAACAAGTAGAAGAGGTAAGACCCAAGACCGGACAGGCAGCCAGCCATCTGCCCCGCAGCAGAGCTACGTCTTTTACCCCGAGTCCAGTGAGGAGCTATTGAAGAATTCTGTGCAAGGAAGTGGACTGAACAAATTTTGGAGGAAAAAATACCTTTCTGGCAGCAGGTTCAACCAGATTCGTGGTATACTGTGGGGGAATAGGATAAAAGGAAGTAGCAGTAGCTGGCGGTACGGGAAGAAGTTGAAGGGCATGTAGGGATGGAGTGGTAGGAAGATCAGGAAAAAGACTATTATAAAAACCAGAAATGATAAGCCTCACAACTACTCAATTATTGTTTAGTTTCTGAATGGCTCAGTGAACCTCTGGAGGGCAAGAAATGTCTTTTTATCTTTCTGTCTTCAGCATCAGGCACAAAGCTTGGCATTACACTTTTAGAACAAATAAATGAATGAATTTGATCAAGATTTGTATTTTTATTTATGTTAGAGACACGGATATTTAAAAGTCTAGAAATTTCTCATTTGTAAATTTCTGGGGGAAAAATATGCTTAATCAAATGTTAGTCATATCCTTTCTTAAACACTGACAAAATTGCAAATATAATCAGAAATGCATTACACATATAATTAAAATAAAATCATAAATTATATTAGTATGACTCAATAATAAAGAAAATGGGTTTGGTTCACATCATTCAAAAACATCATCATATTGTATTGTGACCTTGGGAAATATTCATACCCCCTAGTACACAGGAAAACACATACCTCATTTAGAGCAAAAAGTAAAGAAACAGAACAGGAAATAAAACTTTTTTAGTAATTATAATTTCAGTCTAAAAATTTATCAATGACAACATTCCCATATTTTATTAAATTTCCTTTCATGTCTATTAATATGTAATATCATTTTTAAAAAGGAAACTAACAGCCCTGGCTGGTGTAGCTCAGTGGATTGGGTGCCGGCTGCGAAACAAAGGGTCGCCGGTTGCTTCCCAGTCAGGGCACATGCCTGGGTTGCAGGCCAGGTCCTCAGTGGGGGCCACATGAGAGACAACCACACATTGATGTTTCTCTCCCTCTGTTTCTCCCTCTCTTCCCTTCTGTCTAAAAATAAATAAATAAAATCTTTAAATTAAAAAAAAGGAAAATAACAGAAATTAAAATGCATTACCAAAAATTTGGAGATATTCGTTATGCTACAACTTTTGCATTTTGAATTATTTCCCAATATGAAAAATTTCCTCAATCATCTAAAAGTGTGCTAAAAAAAATCACACTTTTGAGCAGAAATAAATACATCTGTAAGGATAGTGGGGGAGATTTGCCCATGATTAGAGATTACATGGTGGAATGGAAAAAGACAAATTTTGGATTCACAAAGTCTGGTCTGTGAGTTGATAACTAACTAGTTAGCTTACTTAGGTCTCTGACGGGGACTCAGTTTCCCTATCTGTGAAATGGGGATGTATCAGAAAAGTGTACATGACTCCAGATATTCTCTACCCCACTCTTACTCCAGCCACTGCTGAAGAGAACTGCTGGGCCCAGCTTCTGCCAGCTTTGAGAAGGCACAACTGGGTAGCATCTCAGTTCAGGCTTTCACCAGGCTGTCTTCCACACACACCTTTGTGTATGGTACCCATGGGATATCACTGAAGCAGGTACAATGGGTGGGCGGACAGTTAACTATTCACTCACCAACCTTGACTGATGGAGAATAGAAGCTGATGGGTAAACAGTCCCTTTTTTTTACACTTCAGGTAGACAGTGCTTGAATGCATTTCTTAAGCCTTTTCAAAAGTCTTCTGGAATCATGTCTACTCTGTTGGTGGACAACACCAAAATTCATCCTTGCTTTGCCCTTCCCTCCCTCCTTGTTTCACTCCCTCATCCTTTACTCCTGCTCCCTGGGGTTATGTATTGGCCACAAGCTTTGCTTTCAAAGGAATGGGGGCTAAGGCAAAAGATAAGAATGCTTCTAACCTCACTTCCTGGGTAAAGAATAAAATAAGATGATTTATGTAATAAAGTACCTACAGTGTTCCAGATATTGGTCTAAGTGATTTGCATAAATTAACATTTGTAAGCCTCCCAAGCAACACTAAGAGGTAGGTATTACCATTATCTCCTCTTTAAAGACAAGACAGAGAAGTATCTTATCCAAGATCACACAGCTATCAAGTATCTCCAGAGCCCACAATATGTCCCAAAATCTCAGCCGCTAAAGCCTACACTAGGTGCCAGATAAGCAGTGGTTTAATATTTTTACAGTGCCATTTTAGATCTAACATAGCTTTGAAGGTTGGAAAATTATGAAGGACAAGAAGGAACACAAAGCAATGAGGATGATAAATCTTCTTGCATGATAAGTTGGTATTGGAGCCTGCTTTGATCTCTAAGAGATGAGACATATAGCCAGGCTCTCTTCTGTACACATAGGGAGGCAGCAGCTCACTACCCTTACTGACATTTAAAATAGTAATATGACTAAATTGATTTAGATGCTGCGCTTCCTGCTTAAATTCCACTTATCTTATTGACTTCAAACATAGCCTTTTGTGTTCAATGTAGATTTTCCCCATTATCTATTCCCCCAAGGCAACTCCCACTAACAGATGTCTATCTAGCTCATATATACTAAAGTTTGAAGTCCAAAATCCCTTTATCAAAGGAGATTGTAGCTTTCCCCCCATACCCCAATTTAAAGGCATCTGATATCTAGGTACACGAAATAAAGACAGAACCAGAAAATAAAACCTGAGGCCCCCAGATCCCACTGTGTAAGCCAGACACTGCTCTCCTGACAGGGAGGGAAGATAAGAAGCTTCTGAGGCAGCCGCAATGGGGAGTCTCTAGGCTCCTCTTCAGAACTCTGCCGAGTGGTCACTAGGGAGTCCCAGGTATCTACAAGTTGCCTGTTACAAACTCAGAAAGTGGGAATAGAGGAGCTGTTACACTGAGTCGGCGTTAATGTCAGTCTCCTTTCAATCTCAAAACCAAAACATCAGACTGTCACGTTAGAAATGACAGGCCCCATAAAACTGAGCGCAGGGGTTTTCCTAATCTGAGACCGCACTCCGATCTAGCCACGGAGGCAGGCCCATGCTTACTTCTAGGACCTAGGACGAAGGCAGACTCTTTTTTTTTCATCTACATTAAAAAGAAAATGTCTTGCATTTCCTCTCAACAGAAGCAAATCAGAAGACCAAAATTCAATTTCATGATAGGCCTTTAAAGTTACTACCCAAGACCATAAAACTTTAACACGGGATAAAGAGAAACAGACTGAGTCATAGAGGATCTGTGGTCAGCTGTGAGTTTATTGGGTTTCTCAAATAAAAATGCTGCCTTTGACTTATAAGTGGAGACGTTCTATAAAATATTTGGCACTCAGAGACAAGGAAATAGCAGGCGTTTTTGTAACTATAAATTAGGCTTCTTTTATTTTTCAAAAGGCTGGATGTTCTAAGACATCCTGGGGATGTAACAGGCTCTGTCGGCCTTGCCCCGCCACCAGCCCAACCCTGACTTAGGAGATGAAGCTTAGAGACACTGGGAGGTTTCTGAGAAAGTAATGTGGCCACGCAAGTTCAAATACCATTTATTAAAATGAATTTTTTAAAACTGAGCCAATAATAGGAGAAAATCTAAATATTACAAAGGAAGAGCCAAGAGCGTAGATAAATCCACCTTAATGAAGAACTAATGCCCTCTGAGCAGGAAGCAATATTCTGAACACTGCCCAATGAATCTGCTTGTGACTTCCATATTGCTTTCGAGTTCATGTTCATAGAAAGATAATCGAAATTTCAACATGAATGTTTTCTACAGCTGTTATTGCTTGCTGTTTCCTGAAATCTGGAACTCTAGTTTTTGGAAAAAATAATTTGTGAAACAAATTTTTTCAAAAGTTGATGATATATTGTGCTTGGAAATTTCTTTTTTTGAGCCTATAAAATAACTACCAGATAACTTAGAAGTGACACAGTGAGTGCATATTTGTCCCTTGAAGAAACATACAAATTCAAAATTTAAAAATAAACTAAAGAATAGCAACCATTTAAAACAAATCTGTGAACACATCTCAATTTACCTTGACTTGAGAAACATTTGTAAAGTTTATATTAGCAACAAATGTTAATACTTGCCATGACTACAAGAAAAATATGAGAAAACATTTACTATTATATTGACAAATTTCATTTTTATTAAGAAATAAAGCAAAATAAACCAAAACAAACAAAATTTCCTGCATGATTTGCCTAATAATTTACTAGTAGCTAAAAGAAGAATGTATTTTAAATGAAACTTTTAGTGGGCCAATCTAGTCATTTTTGCCACACTGTTGCTATTTTCATTTAATTCATAGGGAAAATCAACTTAGAGAGCAAAAAGGTTAGTCACTTATAAGGTCTGAACTGTTCCCAAATCATTAATATGTTGCTACTATCAGGTAAAACAACTACTTTGAACACACTCTAAATCTTATTTACACTATATGAAGGCAATAAAATTTGCATTCAGCTGACTTTCAGGTCAACTGAAATGAATAAGTAAAATGTAATAGAATGCAGTGCTCTTTTTTGTAAAAAATAACCCTAATTGATAACCAGACACTTTGTCCTAGCCCCAGAGTAAGAAGTTACTTTTTAAAATTATTAAATATATGAGTATATTTGAAAAAAATGGATTACATTTTACACACAAAAATAGTATTTGAGAATGTAATACATTCCAAAGCTGTGTTACTTGTGCCAAGAAAAACAGGTGATTATGAGTATTCTATAGAAATATGCATGATATCTCCTCCCATCAAAGTCACTTAAATCCAGGCAGGCTTTGCGTTTGCATATAAAAACCAAGCTGGTACGGCACACAGGAATCACCATTCAAAATATTAAATTGTCCAGAATTCTTAATTCCCATTCCTTCTTTAAAAATGTCTTGTGTTTGATTAAAAAGATTACTAAAAGATTGCAAAAATTCTATTTCTCTGTTTTGACCTAAACTGTAGCTTTGAGAAATAAAAATAAAAGAGTAATTAAAAGACTAGAATCAAAAACATTCAGATCCAAATTCTTTATTGGTTTGAAAGCGTAACCTAAAAATTGGCCTAGGAAAGTTCATATCTAGATTATTGAAGTTGGTGCTTCATCCCTTTTGTTGGAAAATAATTAAGCCACACATACAAGTTTATATATAATTAAACCTCACATCTTTTGCCTCTTAAAAGGAAATTATGCCAAAGAAAATGTTCGGATTTATTTTACCAAGTGGCATACCACCCCACCAGTTCTTTGAATACACTTAAGTTTTATGCATTTATCAGATGCATAATATTCATGTTCTTTTTTTTTTTTTTTAAGATTTTATTTATTCATTTTCAGAGAGAGGAGAACGGAGAGAGAAAGAGCAATGTCTGGTTGCCTCTCACATGGCCCTCACTGGGGACCTGGCCCACAACCCAGGCATGTGCCCCAACTGGGAATTGAACCGGGACCCTCTGGTTCCCAGCCTGCGCTCAATCCACTGAGCTACACCAGCCAGGCAATATTCATGTTCTTAATCATGATAATAACAAGCTCCACCTACTTCAACAGTAGATGTTAAAGTCACTTTGTTAATATGTACCACGCGTGTGTATTCTACTGTTGTGTTGTTTTCCTTTATAGTATTAACTTAGTGTTATCAATAGTATGAGCACTTAGTAGATATACAGAGCACATCATGTTAAAAGAATGAAATAAAGGAGATTTTACTTCTTCTAACACAACTTTTGGTCTAGAATGCAGAGGCTGTAAAGGCATAGGCTGAAAAAAATCAGAACTGTAAAGAATAACATTATTAAAATTGATACATTAGGTCAGTCTCACTGAAATAATATTGATGGTAGCATTTAACTCAAATTCAAGTCTAATGTTGGTTTCTTTTTAACTTACACATATATTTTTAAAGTTTGTATCTTCATCTCAACAAATCTAACATGAAAATCTTTCAATAAATTGCAATGACTTTAAAATATTATCTGTAGCCATTTGCACAATTTCTGAAGAAATATTATGAAATTGAGAATATTTAACTTTATATCTTCAATGCTCATCTTTAAAAATTGTGAAATGGAAAATAGAAATAGAAATAAAGTATTATATTTTAATTGAATTTCAAAATCTTTGTAGTTTCCTAAGACATGAGGAAATTTTAGTCTTAATCTCAAGTATACTTCAAAAATTAATTATCTAGAACTATATTTTCTAACAGTCTATGGTTAGAAAAAGGTTAAAAGGGTAGTATAGTTTTTAGACTATAAGATTTCTTACCCTCTCTAGAAAAAACATCTCATTTCCACAATGCCAGTGTTGCAGAAGTAATGGAGATTGCCAGGTAAAACTAATATTGCCATTGTATTATTTTCTAATTATAATGGGCACAAACAGATAAAACAAAAGCCAAAATATGAGAGAAATCTGGCACTACTAATTGATTCTGGCTTCCACTAATTTTTAAATGTCTCAGGTTAAGCAACAAAAACACATTTAATTTTCAACAAAAATATATTTCCTATTTCTTTCTCTATTATTCACCAAATTAAAGCACCAGACCTAGCATCTGTGAAGAGTTCAGCCAATCAAGTTCTTGGAAACAGACAGGAAATATTTATTTTTAAAAGCTGTTTATAAATCTAAAATTTTGAACCACTGAGTATGCCTTTCTTTTAAAAATACATTAATTTTAAATAATGCAAAGAAGGAGTTCAACATGAAATAATGTTAATATCAATTAATTATTTTCAAATAAGCTCTTATTTTTTAAGTTTCATAAAGGTGTAGCATTTTGTCCTATTCATTGTGAAATGTTTGAATAAACACTTGCTATGCGAATTTGAGTGTTATTTCTTTTAATGTTTTAACACTATTTTAAGTTAATTAGTCCCTGTGACTAATTACACACACAGACACTGTTGTTGTTCACATAGATCAGAGTGAAAATGGATCTCTTGGCGTCGTGCACTGCACAACAACCCAAGTGGACATGGCAGCCCTGTTAATTGGTATATTTAATCATTTTACATTATTATTCCAAGCAAAATCATGAAGCCATGACTAAGTCAGGGTCACACTTTAGACATATTACCTATATTGTTACATGCCACAAAGAGAATGCTGGGCTCATAGCAACAGAGGCAGGACAGAGGCCTCCGTGAGATTCCAAGAGCATTAGTCACTTGACAGCTTCTGCTTGTTCGCAGCAAAGCAAGGGCACAAGCTCCACACTCTCTGATCCACTGAAGGGCAGGCACAGACAAAGGACTGATGCTGGAGTCTGATATTTAAGGACAAATGACATCTCTTAAAATGTGCTGTAGCTCTGAAATGCTCAAGAAAATATGAAAGTAATTTTCTGAGCCTTTTCCTTGATGTTTCTTTTTTAAAAGAAACATGATCTCTGGAGCCTTTGATTAAAGAAAGGTGTAATCACTCTTTTTAATTCACTCTGATGTCACCTCAAAAGGGACACCCAGGTTCTCTTTACTCCAGGTTGGCTCTCACATCAAACCAGAAGGAAGGCACAAAAAAGTGAACCCAATTTGAAGAGTTCTTCCCAAATATTTGGAACTTCAAGGGTATTGACATTGTATACTAACTATACTGTAAAAAGAAAAATTTTATGGTTCTTATGCCACAGATTTCAGAAGAACTTTAATCAATATAACGTAGAAAATGCGCAACTCTCACTGGTGTGAGGAAGAACCTTAAGTCAGGCACAAAATATGCATATTTCAAAGATCATTTCTGTTATCTGCATTCTCTAATATTTCTAGAGTGGACATGGATTATTTTAAAAAATAAAAATAATGAAAGCTGCCCTTTAAAAAAAGAAATACTAGATTGCATATTGTGTTTAGAGACAAAAATCTCAGAATCTGTGTTTATTTCAGGGCCCAAGCGCAGAGGTCCTGCTGAATGCAGCATAACGCAAGAAGAAGATCACAGTCACCGTGCTGTTAATTGATAAGTGCACGGCTGAATGAAAGAATGGGAAAGGGCTGAGAAGCAAGGGCAGCCAGGGCAGTTAGCACGCAAAAGCTTGTGAGCTTGTCCAACTAATCGGCCGCGTTTGTTTTCACAGCTTTGCTCGGAACATTTGCAGGGCTGGCCCGGCACTCCCTGCAGAGCCTGAGAGCGGGTGGTGAGCCAAGATACCAGCAGCACATTGTTTCACCTGCGCTGCCAGATACTCAGACAGAAAAAACACACAACCGTTTGTCAAAACAGCCACGGACGCTGCCTGCTCGTTTTCCCCGCAGCCCCTGGCCTCGCTCCCGGGGTCTAGGGCCGGGTTTATCTCCGCGCTGGGGAGGCGGGGTTGATGTGAAGCGAAGAGAACCGGAGAGCTCCCGGAGGAGACGGCCGGGGCTCTACCTGCAAAGGCCGTGCCAGACACATTAAATCAGGTTCCCACAGCCCTCAGCCTTAGTCAGCACCTGGCTGCGAAATGACTCAGACACGAGGAAACCATCGGATCAAGGAGGGGCTCCAAGCTTCATGGGAGAGCTGGGCTTTTTAATTCCGCCCTACCGCCGGAATCGCACGATTAAAAAAAAAAAAAAAAATGAGCCTGCACAGAAACCTAAGGCAGAATTGGTCTGCCTTTGTCTTCCCTTTGTTATCGCATCAGGATTGCCTTTGTTGAGCTTCCAATTCATCGCCAGCAGAAGTGCATGTGATAAGAACTTTCTGATTAAGCACATACCAGCAATGCCTAATTATCAACGATCTAATAATATGTTCCTTGTGTTTCTCTGACAAGCACATGTTCAGCATCCCGGATGCGAGCAGGCAAAGGGAAAGATACTGACACTACGCATTGCTGCGCGAGAGGGGGATCTTCCTTCCACCGACCACACCTAAAGGAAGCTGAAGTCTCCGTTAGACACACGCCTCATGGAGGAGAAAACAGGTTATACACAAAAGCAGTTAGTTTAAATTAAAATTTTTGTCAGGGAAAAAAATCCAGTGTTGCTTGGCAATTAAAGTAAGTGCAATGAGGTATCTTTTAATTAACATTCTTCGAGTGTCAGAGAACGTTCAAATGCTGCCACTGTAAAATTTCCTGCTTCAGCTTCTGTCTTCTTTATGTGTTTCTAAAAATACATTAGGTGACAGTTTAACAGGCAGGGAAAAGCGCACCGTTGATCTATACATATGGAAATAAGTTCTCTCCGGCAATACCTGGGACAATGGTGGCAAAATCTATATCAAAGGAGATGGAACCTGCGAAGCTTTTCCCTTTGTGTGAGAGTGTGTGAGCCGCGACTTCAGGGGCTCAGGAGAGAGATGCCCACTTTGAACACATAATGCTCGGTCAGCTCCACTCTCCACCCCACAGGCTGTCTGAAAAGCACATAAAAGAGGGCTTCTCAGGAGACACTTGATCAAAGTGTGAGCATTTGCCTCCCTGAAACAAAAGTGAAAAAACACCAAGAAGCTGTCACTGGAAACCAGTGATTCCAGGGGACTTCCTTCTCAGCTTTCTGGGGCAACAATTATGCAATTCCATTCCCTAACATTCTTCAAAATATACTTTTTAGAAAACAATTGTGGATTTTTACACAGAATTCTGTGCATATCCATGAAACCATTTTTATCACACTCTGTCACAACACTGGCAGTCTAGCTCAGTTATGGCAAATAAATGAGAGAAGAGATGGCTTTCTCTCCATGGACCCAAGCCTTTACCAAGAACACCTCACCTAAGAGCCTCCCTACTGCCTTCTCTTCCACTTACATTCCAAGAAATATAAAACACAGGTATTATCTAAATACTGAAAACAAAAGATGCATACACACATAAAGGAATTAATCCAGTTCCATTTACTGGGTGCTGAAGTCGTGCTGTGCCTATTTTCTCCAGCTCACCAGGGATTTCACAGTTGTATCTCTCTGTCATTTGGACTCAGGCATTGAAAAGTCCCAACTTCATAACTCTATTATTGCATATGTCCTGGCCAGTCACTAAATTAGTTCGTTAGATGTAATGATAAATTGAATTCTTAAAAATTATTTTTTCTGGATTGAATAACTGGACTTTCCATTGAAAAATAGGTCTCTCATTTCCCCCCTAGATATGTTAACCATTCTTAGTAAAGAGCAATCGTTATGCCCCCCAAACCTCCAAAAGTTAACACATCACCAGGAAGTGAATGGGTTTTCCTTTTTTTTTTTTTTTTTTTTTTTTGAGATTCCAGTCTGTTAATTACTCCGACCTGGTGCCTGCAGGTCCATTCAGTGCATGTACTCGGCAGCAGAACAGAAATCACTTTCACTGATCAAGAAGAGGTGATCCTCCATCATTAAAACAGAGTTCTCAAAGGCTCAGCTAATCAGGAGAAAAGACCTCAGATATGCACTAATCTCATCATTCAAATTTCCTGGTTGCTCTGTTTTCCTTTGCTCGATAACACTTTATCAGACCCTACTGGAACTTTACTCTGATCTGGAAAAGGGCTTTGCAACAGAATATAGACATACCTTTGATATCTTCCCTTTTGGAAAGTAGGTGAATTTAATTGATAAAATACTGAAATACAAAGCTGGAGTCCTGAAGTCTAGGCTCAGTTTCAGCCACCAAATTGTAGCTCAGCGGGCTTCATTTTTGACAATGGTATTAAACACAAACAACTGGAAAATTTTACTTATCATTGTCTTTCCCAAACCATGTGGGTAAAACAAAAGGAAAAACTTACTAATAGGAGGTGCCTATAAGCAACCTAGAAAGCACTCTTGAAACACAGTGCTAACAATTAAAATTTTAACAGTTATTAATATATCTAAGAAATTAACATGTATGAAAAAACTTTAGTTCTTGTATTTGGATTTCTGTTATCTTAAATTGGATTTTATTTTAAAAATTATAATGAAATTCTATGTATTGTTTCAGATCTCTCTTTTAAAAAAGCAAACTGTAGGCAAGAGAACTAATTGGCAACTCATTAATGTTACAACCACCTGACTACCAAAAACATTGAGACCAGAGCTAGAAGTAAAAACAAAACAAAACGAAAAGTCAAACACATGATTAAACACTTCAGAAGACAGTTTGGTAGTTTGCTACAAAAATAAACACAGTCTTGCCATGTAATCCAGCAAGCATGTGGCTTCCTTGATATTTCCTCAATTATTTAAAAACTTATGTCCACAAAAATTTGGACGCACGAGTGTTTATGGCAGCTTTACTCATAATTGCCAAAACATGGAAGCAACCAAAATGTCCTTCAATAGGTGAATGGATAAACAAGCTGTGGTACATCTAGACAATGGAATATTATTCAGCAATAGAAAAGAAATGAGCTAGCAAGCCATGAAAAGACACAGAGAAATCTTAACTGCATATTGCTAGACAAAAGAAACCAATCTGAAAGGGCATATATTGTATGATTCAAAATATAGACTGTTCTGGAAATGATGAAACTTTGGAGATAATACAAAGATGGGTGTTTCCCAGGGCTCAGGAATGGGGTGAAGGATAAATAAGTGAAATACAGAGGATTTTAAGGCATTGAAACTATTCTGTATTACACTGAAATGGTGGATATATGTCATCATGCATTTGTTAAAACCTATAGATTACACAACAAAAAGAGTGAACTTTATGGGAACTATATATTTTAACTAGTAGTAATATATTAATTAATACTGCCCCATGAACTATAACACCAACTAATGATGCTAATAACAGGGAAAACTGGTTGGGGCGGGGAGAGTGAGAGGCCACATAGGGGCTCTTTATACTCCCCTCTGTAAACCTAAACCTGCTCTAAAAATAAAGTCTTGTTTCTTTAATTAACAGTTCTAATACACTAATATAATGCAAAATGTCATTGAAAGTATCTATGAATATCACTCCACAAATACACCTTTTGACAACTTAGCCTTTTTAAATATGTATTATTCATATTGGAGATTAGAGTCACCACTAATTCTTATCTTACACCAATAAATTATTTAATTATTAGCAGGGGGTAACAATTTGGACCCTAAAATGTCTTTATGTTATAACCTATAAAAGAAAAAAACAGTTTAAAAACCCCCCATACTTTACCAAGATAACCCCAGCACAATGAAATCCTTCCACTTGCCCCTACTAAATCCGTTCCACTTTGACAGCTTATTACTTTGTAGACACAACCTTGCTCTTAACCCCATCATCTTATTCAATGATGAATTGTTAGCCATTTCTGCAACACTGACCTGTTGTTACCCTTCATCAGCATCTCCTGCCCTGGCCAACCCGCTGCAGGAACATTAAAGACCACCGTGCGCCAGGGACTTCCAGGGGCTCACACAGGGGCTTGGGCTCAGCAGAGGGGCCTCAAGGTCTGCCTCTTTGTACGCTGCTCCTTCCAGCCCCAGCACCTCTGAAAAGGAAACAGCAAAGGTGCTCCAACTTTGTGTTTTCCATATTGAAGTTCCAAGTAAAAGAAAAAAGAAAAACAAAACACTCTGCTGCCAAATGCTTTTCTGAAAAACCACTGACATGGACCATATTATCTGCCTTATTGTATTGAAATTAATTGAATTTCCCTTTAATTTGCTGTTGAAACTGCTCATTCTGCTAGTGAGGGAAATTGCCTCTTTAAAACAAAATCCACCGGTAGGTGAAATTGTACCTAGTAGCTACCACCTAGCAAGAAATGTAATGGCAGAATTGGAGCAGAGCAAGGCAGTAGACACTGACCTAGAAAAAGTCTGGCAAATGGGGACCTGGAGACGGGCAAAAGAGAAGGATTTCCTCGTTATTTAAGATTAGCAAGAGGCAGGGGAAAACGGTGATAGAGGGAAGCTAGTAACAGACACTTATCTATCTCAGCAAACAGATTTTCTAGAAGGAACTGCAGTCTTTATCCCCTAGTAGAACTCACATTAATTATTTTTATTGAACCTGGGCATGCTGCTCACCCAGATCCTCAGACCCTCCAGTCTTCTGATAGCAAACATAATGGCTTAAGCCTGCATCTCACATAACACCAAGAGCTAAACATTCACACAAAGAAAATGCCTGTGAGCACATAAGAAGAAGGCAGACATCTGCAAGTTAATTTGAGAAGCCTCATAAAAAACAACCAAACCGGCACCTTGATCTTAGACTTTCAGCCTCCCCACTACGGACTGATGAACGTTTGGGTCCTTCCACAATTTATATGTTGACGCCCCTAACCCCCAATGGGATGGTATGTGGAGATGGGGACTTCGAGAGGTTATAGGTCAAGTGGGTGGAGCCTCCTTAAGGGGGATTAATGCCCTTATAAGAGGAGACTAAAAAAAGATGATTTTTCTCCCCTCTGCGAGTGGAAACAGTGAGAAATGATCATCTCTGTAAACCAGGAAGAAAGCCCTGAACAAGAAACTGACGATGCTGCCACTCTGATCTCAGACTTCCAGCCCGCAGATTATCAGAACAACGTGCTTGTTCTTTAAGCCATGTAGTCATTCTGTTACAGCAGCCTGAGCTGAGATGCTTCAGAACTGCCAGAAAAGACATTTCTGTTGTTTAAGCCACTCAGTCCGTGGTTTTTTGTTATAGCTGCCCTAACAAACTGATACAGCTTTCAAATAGCCGGTAGTCCTGAATATCATTCCATATCAAGCAAGATGAGCTAAACCCCTGAAAAGAAAAATTTAGGGACCAAGAAGAGAAGTACTTTCCACATTGACAGGGTTGTGGAGCCAGAGGGTTCGGCTAACAGTAAGACAAAGGAGATGGTTTCCAAAAGGCTGAGACCACCCCAGCTCTGGCCATTTGCACACCCCACTCGCCGCGGCTTCCACGGCTTGATTCAGCATTCAGTCTTCTTCCCAGCCAAGACTTGTACTCCCATGGGAAGGTCTGCGAGTTACACAGTCAAGCAAAGCAGCGACAAACAAAGCTATTTTTATTTGGAAGAAGACAAAAGAGCTATGACTAATAGTTTCTAGGTGTCTTGTCCCTTTAACCCCCTCCATGTTTATTATTCCTGTTAATCCCTGTCTGCTCTCCTGCAGTCATCAGGTACAAGTGCAGAAGCTTGTGTGCTTATGTGAAAGACCTTACGTTGCAGACGCGGAGAGAGATGACCTGGAATAGGAAGGAAGCAGCTAAGGAAAGAAATAGGCTGTCCCATCCCTGAGGCCTTGGAAGAAAAGGATATGCAAAGGTGGCCTCAGGGTTTTAAGATTCAAGAAGGGAACTGTCTAAATTGTGTTACAGACCTGAAGTCTAAGGTAAAAATTGCCTCAGAAGCAGGCTGCAAAAGAGGATCATCTCAGAAACGGCGACCTAAGCATAGGGCCTACAGTAGAGTTGGATAATAAATTATCAGAGGGAATTTTAAATAAAGCCAGAGAAAAGCTAAACTTCTCAGAGAATTTGACATCATGTTAAAATTCACAAAGACTTAGAAAATTATAAGTATTCTAATTAGGATCGTTGAATACATTTAGAGATAAGTTGTGTTTATAAAGAAATAATTGAAACAGGCCCTGGCTGGCGAGGCTCAGTGGATTGAGTGCCAGCCTGTGAACCAAAGGGTTGCTGGTTCGATTCCCAGTCAGGGCACATGCCTGGGTTGCAGGGTGGGTCACAAGTTGGGAGCTCACAAGAGGCAACCATACATTGATGTTTCTCTCCCTCTCTCTTCCTCTCTTCCTCTCTCTCTAAAAATAAGTAAATGAAATCTTAAAAAAAAAAAAAAAAGGAAACACCTAAGAAATAAAAGATCAGGCCATGTCCAGCAACAGGTGACAAAGGTCTGACTGAAGCACATTTAATGAAGGGATTATTTGGAAGATGTAGGCAGGGTTAGGGACAACATCCAGGGGTGCTGAAACACCTGGGGACTATGAAATGCAGGGAGGACACTACCCCAGGCCCAAAGGGACAGGGGGTGGGTGTCATTTGAGTTTAACAAAAACAGCAGGAGGGTGGGGAGCCACTGGAGGCAGCAGCTGGGGCAGTGGAGAAATGCAGCCTCTGCTAGAACTCTTCAAGGCACAGGAGAGGCAAACAGAGTGAATGCCATGCCTCCCTCCCACACTCACCATCCAAAATCTCTCCGTTGCTCTCTTGGGTCGACTTCACCAGAAGCCAGAGGGCAAGAGAGTCTGGTGCTTTGGTCCTTAGAGCACAACCTCTCCGCGCACCCAACAGGACAGATAGGTGCAGAGTGAGTAGAGAAGAAGGGCAAGTGGAAGCGCCAGCATGCCTGGTCTCATCAGTTAGAACCATTTGGGCTGAAAGCACCTGATTTTGTGTTGCTTAACCAAGAAGGAGAACATGCGCTCATAGACAAGGCCCCAGATAGGACTGATTCTTTCAGATGCTCACCAAAATCCTTGGAAAACCCGGTGTACCTGGCCTTCACCTCAGGACTGGGAGGAGGCCCTGAAGCAGTGACTGGCCAAGGGCAGAGCCAGTACAGGAAACAGGGGGCCTTGTCTGTAAAGAATGTGAAAACAATAATAAAACCAACTCACAGTCTGCTTTTTGTTATCACCGTGTGCTGGCAAAGCTACACATTGTCAGTGATGAGAACATGCCTCCCAGAAAAAATCTTTTGTTCCTCATGCTCTAAGCAATTACTGTAGCAACTGTGTTTTAGTAATACATGCATGCTTCAAATTAGCACATGTCATTCCATATTCTTTTGCAAACAGTGTATCAGAGACCTCCACGATTTATTTGGCCCCTGCTACACCTGAAACCAGTACCACACACAAGTTTCAAAGTAACTTCCCAAGACTTTGGAATTGAGCTTACTTCAGATATAGCTCGTGTCCCCAGCCCCTGAAATACTAAGTACTCCAGAACTTACACAATGGCTTTAGAATAAACCATGAGAGCTCAGAGATTGCATAAATAACAGCACTTGAGCCCTGGCTGGTATAGCTCAGTGGATTGAACGCGGGCTGGGAACCAAAGGGTCCCGGTTCGATTCCCAGTCAGGACACATGCCTGGGTTGCGGGCCAGGTCCCCAGTGAGGGCCATGTGAGAGGCAACCATACATTGCTGTTTCTCTCCCTCTCTGTCTCCCTCCCTTCCCCTCTCTCTAAAAAAAATAATAATAAAATTAAAAATTAAAAAAATAAATAACAGCACTTGAGATATTTTAAGTTGGTTCATCTATGTAAAAACCTTGAATATAAGTGATTATTGTATGATTATAGCAGAAAATATTTTTATAAAGGGGAGGAGGTGTTGAAAATGAATCAGCTTCATGTGTCAAATACATCTGGCTCCAGCCCTTCCCGTTCCAGGTAGTATACCCACACTCCACAAGATGCTGTAGGAAAAGGTGTCAGGAACTTGTTTCCTGAGGAAGAGACGACAAGGGAAATTCTTCCAGAGCTCTGCACTGAACTCCCTGGGGTCTCCTGTCTTTTACTTCCACCTTAGGCTGAGCCATCATCTATCACACGCAAGGGCCACCATTCACCAGCGGGGCCTAAGGTGCTCAGGACCCACCCTGCGGATGGGAGAGGCCCCACCTGCCGCCCCCACAGCCTAGAAGGTACTCAAAGCAAGGAGGAGGAATCAGTGAGCTCCTGGTTCAGAACACCAGTGTTGTTGCAGTCCTGTGAGACCATTGCTTCAAAAATCATTCTAAGTCCTTACCTGATTTCCTGTTTGGTACTTGCATACTTGTTTTTTAAAATGGCACATGGGTTCCAACCTAAGTTTAGACTTGGTGTTGTAGCATAAGTGGCAAAGATACCTCCCTACTTATGCCCGAAATTCAGCCTAATTGTGGCTCCCAGACCCCAGGGAGCACGGCACACATCAGGAACCTGGAGACAGCCAAGGCAGTTTACAGAAGGTGGACTTTTCCCCCAAGGCAGGCCGGTGCCAGCAATGTTGCCAGCAACGTCAGGGGCTCCTACAGGTTGGGAGCATGTAGCAGGCAGAGCTTCATTACATCACAGGCATTTTCATCATTCAGAACACATGGAGGTGAAATGTAAGGGGCCAAAAGGACTGTGCTAGATCCCCTGTGAAATGCTCCCAGGAGCTCCCAGTAACAGGGAGTTGGGACTTTGGGAGGGAGGGGTCTGGGACACTGTGCCACCACTGGAGACACAAGTTCACGAAACTGAATCCTCTATTGATGGGATCTCGTTAATATTCCCACACTCAGGAGACTTGTGAGGAACTCAGGTTACAGAATATATATAAATATACACACATACAAACAGAAGGAATAGGAAAATGTATGATTTAATCTGGGTGACTTTAGGACAGAAAGACTCCATCTACAATCTCTGGGAGCAGGTGAACTTTTTTTGGTTCAAATGTTAATGAGACACAATACCGCCAATTGATGGCAATGTACGTAGTCATGAAGCAAGTATTAGTGAAATTATTAAATCTGACTCTAAAACAGAAGAAAAAAAAAGGTGATGTTCGGGTAACTTTTTAGAGTTAATGAAAATATTTAAACTAAGTGCCTTTTTGACAAGAAGGCAGTTTATCGAATATTTCTTCCTTCTTATCTGGCACATCACTCTATTATCAAAATGATAGATGCCTAGGAAATAACTTTGTGTACATGTATCAATTAAGAATGGAATGCCAGATTAACAGTGACCTTGGTAAGCAGGTTTAGACACACAGAACTCAATGGCCAAAGGCCCTGGTTCAGCATCTTGGGTACTCTCTCCCTAACTTCTTTGATTTTTCCTAGTGACTTGCTTCAGAATCACAAGATGGCTGCTGTACCTCCAGCTATCAAGTCCAAGTGCTGAATAAGATGAATGTTGAAGTACCTTCTTTTCTTAAAGCTTCTACTGTTTATCAGGGAAGATAGTTCTCCCCAGAGATGTATTCCTACATGTCACTGGCCCAGAACTATGAGGGAAACTAAAAAAAAAAAAAAAAATCGAGTATTTATCCTTCCAGATTCTACATGTTTTCTTCTCTGAATTATAAAAAAATAAAAGATAAAACAAAACAAAACAAAAGACAAATTCATTCATTTCTCTCCTCTTTTCCTCATTTTTTCGTACTTGGATAACTGACTTAATAGGTTCATTAGTAGAAACCATAATATTTCCAAGCCGTGAGATGACCCAATAACTTTTATGCACAGACTCCTGAGGCTTTGAGACATGGGTAGCTAAGTTGGAAACAGCAAAGCCAGGACTTAGGATGAGAGCTGATCCCCGAGAGTCTGTGAGATGTACCAGAACTTGTCCTGCTATCAGATGGCAGATTCAGAATTTTGGAGATCTTCTGGGGGTTCTGGGTTCCAGTTTCATGATGTACTAACTGGATTACACCCTGGATCACACACTTGCTTTTCAGTCCTATAAATGAAGAACAATAGCCCTTCCTTTTCCCATCAGCACAGTGGGAGGTTCAAATAAAATATTCCAAAACGACTGTGAAAAGCTGAAAACATTATAGCAGTGCAAAGTCATATCATATTCTCCATGTTAAAATTAGTCCTAAAATAGAAGTAAGAAAAAAAAAAAACACTTGTGGTCATGTTTAGCTTACTGTCTCTCCAGGGGCCTTTCTCAATTTATTCTTATTTCTTTTAAAAAGCAGACTTCAAATCCTCACCTTTATCTTCAAATGCATTTTTCACTTCCTAGACACAGCCCCAAGCATCTTCGCTTCCTTTTCAACACGACTCCTTTAGTCCTCTCTTCCTCCCAGCCAGCCACCTAAATTCACCCCAGGAGAATTCACCGTGCAGATGTGCTGTTGCTTTCATAAACAAAACCAACAACTCCACATGCCTAGAAACAGCTGATACTTTAGGTGCTGAATACACCACCTTACGTGTCTGGACAGGTTTAGTGGCACAGAATCGTGTTCAGTGCTGCCAGAAATACACTTAAATACAGCAAGGTAACCTCTCCACTATCAGAATATCACAAATGTTAGGTGAGGTAAGTATACTGTCAAGTGCGATGACATCCTCCTCCCAGCTCCCTCGTAAAGAAGTATTGAGAACATATAATTGCCCTCAGAAGATATCTATTTTATGATAATCATTACCTAAATATCACACACCAGAGATTTGTACTATTAAAGAGGCTTGAAATTATTCATGAAATATTAGCTGTTTTACTTAAGTTCTTTGGACCTAACTCATAAAAATTAATTCATGGTTTATAAGAACGAGTTCTGTTCTTCAATGGAAAACTACCGTAATTCATTAAGTTCTTTAATCTCATCATCCCTGATCATGTACACTTCAATTCTAGTCCTTCACAAGGAAAAGAAAGATAACTTTCAGCAAGCTGAAGAAATGTCAGAGTCTTCAATGAGGACTGACAGACATCTCAGAAGATTATAAAGAAATTTATAGAATATGGAGAACAGAAGGTGAAACAAAAGTTGGCCGAGATATATCTGCTTTTCAAATATGTTTGTGACTATTTGGAAGTAAACCTAAGTTTTAAAAAATGTTACTTTATAAGACATTTCTTTGAGACTATGGATCCTTTCTCAGGGGAGAAGCATGATTTATAAATTTTCATGGTTTATCCCAGATTTCCTATGATCACTTCTTCACTGGGTCTTCAGTATTTCTAACGTGTTATCAGAAAAGAGCTCTGGGGCCCTTTGGAGAGACTGTGGACCTACCTGTGCATCCCAGTCTGCTCCACACAGCGTCTTCAGGGAAATGATGTTGTAAAATAGAATTTATTTCCCATAATCATGATTAAGTAATTGTTTCATGTATTTTTTAATTATTCAGTGTATTGATTTACATCTGTCTCCATCTCTGGGCTATAATACCCACGAGGGCAGGCGACTTTTTCTGTCTTATTGGCCTCTTTCTATATTCTTTGCTACATGATAAAATTTCTATTAATATGACTAAATGAAAAACTAGCATATTTTACTAAACTTACTCTTATCCAACCAGGCTAAGTAATATTAACCCAAGTCACATACATTTATTGGTTTTCTACTTATAAAAGGCTTATAAAAATGAGAAAAATAATCCCTTATATTTGTATTGTCTTTAAAAGTATATGATTATCTAACCACTATGATGGACACCACAAACTAATACAAAATAATATTGAACATAAACTGAAATTGAAAAAAAATTAAATAAAATAATGACTAACTTTTCATGTGTGTCAGGGGTTTACACTCACATTAACCCTATGAAGAATTAGAGTAGATATTTTTCCCTATATTTTACCAATACGGATACTGAGGTTGCGGGAAGTAACTTACCAAAGGATCTGACTGCCTGAGTGTAAGCCAAGGGAGGTTATTCCCTCACATAACACCAAGTCTAGAGGCAGCCCCAGGTTGGCCCAGCTGCTCACCAGTGAGTCAGGCACTTTCCTTTCTCATCCTCACAGGGAAGCTCTCGTCCTCAGGGGTAAAAGTGACTATTCCACTTTCAGACCTCAGAATATGTTGCAAGCAAATAGGTAAAGGACAAATGGCTCTTGCCAGCTGATTCTGTCACTTTAATCAGCATAACAAAAGCTTTTCCGATCATTTTACTCAGAACTTCCACATATATTTCATTGGCCAAAACTAGATGGTATTGGTTACCTCCAGCTAAACATTGTGGATTTATAATCACATTAGCCACTTGAACCAAAGTGTGGTTTTCTTCCAAAGGAAGAAAGGCAAAATAGCTATTGGCTGAGCATCTAACAGCATCTTCCATACATGGAAAAGTGATGGAGCTTCTTTAGCACAGAACTTCTCAAATTTACTTTGTGAACTTACCATGGGAAACTGAGTGCGAGGGGGTATGTGGGTCAAATTACATTCCCCTTTCCAAATTCATATGTTATGTCCTAACTCCCAGGACCTCCTAATGTGACCTGTTTTAGAAATTGTTATTGCTGATACTATTCATTAAGATGAGGTCATTAGCATGGGTTATAACCTAATGTGACTGGTGTCCTTCTAAAAAGGGTAAACTTGACTGCAGATGTACACACAGGGAGAACGCCATGGCAGTGTGAAGATGGCCATCCCCAAGCCAAGGAGAAAGGTCTGGAACAGAGTCTTCCCCCACAGCTCTCAGTGGAACTGACACTACCCACACCATGAGTTTAGGCTTCCAGCCTCCAGAACAGTTGTTCAAGTCAGCCAGTTTGTGACATTCGGTTCTTCAAAATGTGATAATTCAGATTTGGCCAAAAGCACCCACGTTTTTACCTTTTTATTTTTTATGTTTTTGTTTTTTTTTTTTCTGATTGGAAGAGCCATATGTTCTTGGTGTAAACAAAAATAAAAATAAAAAATTTTAACGGAGAGTTAAAATCTCCCTTAATCCCAACCACTTACCTTTCTCTCCCCTCCAAGGTAAGCACTACAACAAGACTGCGGACAATTTTTTTCTAAAATTATTTGACAGATACAGCATAAAAATGGGATCTTTATTGTTTTCAATAAAAATGGGATCTTTATTGTTTCATCATAAATCCTTTTCATACGAGCATATCAGACTTTGTATCTTTTATCAATAACTAGGTAGTATACAAATATACACATATACTTTTTGTGCAATATAGATATTTGTGTTTATTCTAACTTTTTATTACTATAAACAATTTCTGTAACATATATTCTTGTTTATGCAGTTATTCAAGAGTTTCTGTAGGATCATTACTAGAGTTGTAATAGCCAGAATAGTTCAGTTAATAACATTTTAAATTATAGTAGGTATTGCCAAATGGTTCTACAAAAGTGTTGTTTTTTTTTTTAAGATTTTATTTATTTATTTTTAGAGAGAGGGGAAGGGAGGGAGAAAGAGAGGGAGAGAAACAGCAATGTGTGGTTGCCTCTCACATGGTCCTCACTGGGGAGGTGGCCTGCAACCCAGGCATGTGCCATGACTGGGATTGAACTGGGACCCTTGGGTTCCCAGCCCGCGCTCAATCCACTGAGCTACAGCAGCCAGGGCTGATTCTACAAAAGTTTTATACTAATAAAACTTTTATTGATAGATTTGTGATTCTATCAGTAATAAGAGAGTAACTGTTCTCCCAAACACCTAGTAGAGAATAATCAAATTTAAATATTAATATTTGTCTTTCCAACTCAAAATATTTCTTTTGAATGGATTTTGGATTTCCTGAGGCTTAGCATACTTTACATTGGATATTTTTATTTTTATTCTATGAAATACTATCTCATATCATTTGTCTGTTTTTCTTTACAGTGTTTCATTTCAGACATTTAAAGCTTCTTTGCATGCCATAAATAGTAATTGTTCCCTGGGATGTTTCAATATTTGTTTCTAGGTCTTCTTTTGTATTTTGACTCTGTGGTAGTTTTTTGACATGAAATTTTAATTTTTTCCATTGAGTCAAAGTAATCAATTTTTTATGACTTCAAGGTTTGCTATCATATGTAAAATATCTTCTTTACTCAGTTATGTTTCTAAGAGCAACTGTGAGAGCCCATTTTGGAGGTTTGTGCCATCTAGTTACGAGCTCATCTGTCCTCTGATGTGGGTGAAACTGCTTCCAGGACCTGGATCACTAAATAAGTAAATTAAATTGGTTAGCTTACTATTGTTGTTGTT
This sequence comes from Micronycteris hirsuta, assembly GCA_004026765.1. Lineage (NCBI taxonomy): Eukaryota > Metazoa > Chordata > Mammalia > Chiroptera > Phyllostomidae > Micronycteris > Micronycteris hirsuta. Next base: position 44,689 of record PVJI01005806.1, on the reverse strand, counting down.
CAGAATGCCGGTTTGAATGTTATTTGTACCACAAAGGCTTCCAGCTTCTCCCAGGGACTCCCAGACTGGACCCTAGCTCAGTATAAGGCCAAGACAACAGAGTGAATATTTTTCCAATTAAACTGAGGTAACCATTGACATAATATCAATGGACCAAGAAAACAAAAGCTTGTTCCCAAAGGAAGGCATCCTTGTTGCCCTAGTACACTATGTCAAATATGATCTGTACCTCTGCTCTAGAAGCCCACTCAGTAGATCTTTTTACTCATTGGAGACCATTTCATCACTTAGTACAGAATTTCATAGCCTCTGAAACAATAAATGAAAATAAACAAAAAAACAAAGCTCAGTTTACATATGGCTATATGATATGTGTATATGTGTATATGTGAAGTTGTGTATCAGCCCTTCTCTAGTTTTCTATGAGGTTTTTTTTGGCAAGGAGATCCTTGTTAAGGGCATTCTATTTCAAAGAACTAAATAATTTAAATGAGAATAGTTGAATCACTGACCACCATCATACAAAACTTCCTTATGCACCATCATAGCAGAATTTCTCTTTGTTTCTCTGTAATAGCATAATCATAGTCCAGCTTCTTGAAAGTCAGCCACCATCTGCTTGTGTTCATGCATTGCAGTGGGAGTTGGATCTCGGTCATTATGGCTTTTGGAGAAGCCTGCAGGAAAGGGACTGAAAGTTCACGGGTCAAAGGGTCCAGATTTTAAACAGAGTTTAGCTTTTTCTTCCTGCTTCAGCCCAGCGGGGGTGTATTTCCCATAAGAGCCTTTTTTTTTTTTTTTTTTTTTTAAAACAGCCATAGTAACGAGTCACTTCATAGAGAATTAGTAAGATCTCCCCAGGAAGTTTTAATTTAGTGCAAATGATTGGGCCCGGTATGGGTGGGTCTCAGTACAAACTACCCCCACCCCCCACCACCATTCTTTAAAAAGAGACACAGTAGGAATCAGGAAAAAAAATAATTTATGATGAGCATTTACCACATAAAAACACTTTGTAGTTGTTATTTTTAAAGTCCCAAGATTTCAGGAGGAAAGACTTGTTTTTCTTAGGAAAGATTAACAGTGAGATGCTAGTATGGTGACGGCCAAAAAGAACATTCTACGGGATTACACAGTCACTTCTCAGGGCTTAGGGAAGCAGGAGGCTTCCCTGCGTTTATTTGGAAAAGAGTGCTAAGAGCAAAGAAATTAAAGTTGTTTGAGGTAATATTAGAAAATTGTTTATTTAAAGGAAAGAAGCACTGCAAATGAGTGATATTATTATTTTGATCCTTAGGATGAAAATTTAGTAATCAACAGTAAAGAAATATGAATAAAAGAAAAGGCAGTATACCTAATTAGTTTGAACACATTTAATTTGCAGCTTAAAACTAAAATATTAGTGAATTTAATGGTGGTTCTACCTACTGATAAATTACTATAAATACCAAACACATATTCCATTAGCCCTGATAACTGTGGGTTCGAATCTTGGATTAATTGGATTAATTTGAGTTTATCCTTTAAGACTATCTATCAGAGTCTAGATATTAATTCTGTATACTTTTAAATGGTTTAATAGGTAATTAAAGAAAATGTTTATTAATCCTCTTAGACTAAATGTTTCTCCAGAAATAAAGTGATAACAGATTGAAATGCATATAAAGTATAATATCCTAATATCTTACAAATGGTAGATGACAACCTTGAAACATGGGGGAAAAATACTTTTTTCTATAACTGTTAGTGCTTGTCACATTTGAGATGTTTTTATTTATGAAGGTCTTTTGCATGTTAGCCAGTAGATTGAGACACTTTAAATGTCTTTGGCCAGACAAGCAAACGAACGGGTCAGTAGAATATCAGTGAGTAAATTAATAAGGGTCTATGGTCTTTACCTTAAGATCACAGGGTTCTGTGGCCCCAGAAGAGGGTGTACGTGAGAGTTATCACTCAGAGACCTCTTTTTCACTCCTCTAAACCATGTAGCTTACGGTCTAGTGAGGAGCCACCCTCACACGTAAGTCCCGCAGGCTTCTCCCTGGCTGCCAAAGAACAACCAGTAACATGGACGGCAATTTCTGATAAAGGGGACAACACCTTCAGATGCCCAAGGTTCACATCCATGCTATCAGGGCAGCAGCTCGCTCTGCATAGCTGCACCATGACCGTGCACACCCCACACCCATCTCCACATGGAGAATTAGTGTTCACAACCTAGTTTTAGCAAAAGAGAACTTGGGTACTTCCTCAAGCCACCAATTGATAATGAACTTGATTTAGATGCAAACATAACTACCAAGAAACAGTTTTAGCTCATAGGACAACAATTAGGATGGCAGAAGCTCTGCTAAGAGAGGGCTTTGAAAGGAACTAGCTGAGGCAGAGTAGCTCTCTAGAGGTGGCTGAAGATTTGTCTTTCTTCGGACTTAGAGAAAAGGAGATTCAGCCAATTTGTCAGAGCACCTCAGAGAGCTCATGGCTCAGGCCAATTTTTGTTTCTTATCCATTGTCTGTAAAATGGTCTTTCAGTTGTCAGTTATGACTTTTTCAAGTAAAACTTCAGAAAATTACCATTGCATATAAATGAAATATCACAATTGGTTAATAACAACCACACTTTTGGTAACTCATAAAATAATACAAACACTAAACAAACATCAATTTCAGCCCTGGCTGGTATGGCTCAGTGGATTGAGCACCCGCCTGCAAACCAAAGAGTCACTTGATTGATTCCCAGACTAGGGCACATGCCTGGGTCGCAGGCCAGGTCCCCCAGTAAGAGGGCATGTAAAACACAACCACACATCGATGTTTCTCTCCCTCTCTTTCTCCCTCCCTTGCCTTATTTAAACATAAATAAATAAAAGCTTATAAAATTTTTAATAAATGAAAACAGCAATTTCACTTAAAAAATGGAGATATCTTCCTCACCTACTTCTACTCATGATGCCAGAAATACTCTAATACCAAAAGGTTGAAAATCAATTTGCCTCTTAATAATTTTAACGCATAATTGTAAAGGGCCAGTAAGTATGTTCAAGCAAAGATGATAAAACAACAAATACATTAGTTCTTCTTACCGTAAAAATATAGTACTTCTCACTGTGATTATAACTGTGCTAACATATGGTTTTATTAAGGTAGTTTACAGCTAAACTTGGTAGTTAAATATGTTAAACTTGTATCTTTTTCAGAGTGCATATTAATTGAAGCAGTAAAAACTATTTTCAACACAATCCTAGCTAAGTAAATGACAGAAAAACATGAGGCTACAACAACATAAATACCATGAAAAACCACAAACTCCAACCAGATTCTCAAACACAACTCCTGCTGTGAAAGGACAGCCATGTTAGTCTGAAGACTACATTGGACTGTGAGCAATAAACGTCATGAGCTCACCGGGAAACCAGTAAATACATTTCCAGATTGCTCTTCTTGGTCATCCCTGATTCCTTCTTCCTGATGCTGGCCTGTTGTCCTGAGCCTTCAAGTCATAGCCTCTAGTTATTATCCCCTTGTCCTGAGTCAAAAGTAAACCAAGATCTCAGTGTAGACCTGTTAAAACTCATTGACAAAAGAATGAAAGGGTCATCAGTTCCTCCCTGTGTGCCATTAAGAACAATCACATGCATTTAACTACGTAGGGCAGGGATGGGGTGGTGGGGGGACATATACATCCTATCCAATGGGCTTGGGAGAAAACAAAGTTGCTTTCGATTTCATTTGTACCAGCATCAACAAAGCTATCTTTTTGTGTATTTCAGGGCTAGAGAGTCACACAGTGGTTCCCTCACCTGCTGGTGGGGTATCTTTTACACTAGTCTGACTCTTTTTGAGATGTTTTATCTCTTGACAATGCCAAATCAATAAACCTAATTTGCAGCAACATACCATATTACAGCATTTTATATCACACTTCCAAGAATCAGCAGTCTAAAATCTTGACAACTTAAACCATGTACCAACTTCTGACATTTAGACTTTGTCCAGTAAAAAATATGATAAAGTTTTTTAAAACATATACAACACAGTATCTGTTTTCCCTACTTCTGTCAATAGTATCATTATTCCAAGCTATCACTTAGGCTTTTAAACTTTACAACTATTATCTTCACTTTTACAGCTATTATCTCCTCTCCAATATGCTCATATCTTACCAGGCACAAAGTCCTACGAGTTCTTCAGAATGTCATCTGCTTCATTCATTGCCTGGATTATCAGAGTTATTTTCTAATTCATTTCACCTCTTCTGCCTTCATTTCATTCTACCCAAACAGCACCTGACTGGTCTTCAAGAAATCTTAACTTTTTACTTCACTTGCCTTTTTAAAAGTTTTTAATGATTCAAACTGGCATTCACATCCCTCCACAGTCTCCAAGTGTTTTCCAACCCTGCTTTCCAAGTGTTTCTCTCACTTCTCTACAGAGTAGTGAGAGATAAGACTTCTCATACACCCTAAAACCATCACAGCAATGCCTCATCCCACGCCTTTATTCACATGCTGCTCTTCACCAAGAAGACATTTCCCAGTCTTCCCTGTGGGTGCACAACGCAATGTGGCGATGTTTTATTAAGTAGTACACTTGAAACCTGTATGGCTCTGCAAACCAATGTCACCCCAGTGAAGTCAATTTAAAAAATAAACACATACACAAAAAACATTGTACCTGACCTCTAAGGTTCAGCTCAAATCCAACCTCCTCCACAAAATTTCCAAATATTCCTGCCTCACAGAGATTTCTCCCTCTGAATTCCTCCTGTTCACTTTCTCTACAGACATAATCTGTGCATTTAATTGTGCCCTTTCAAGCCTTATTTTTATTTATATACCTATATAAACATATAGAGATACATATACATCCATATACATATATACACATATATATATTTTCCTTATGTAATTGCTATTATAAATGAATGTTATGTGACTTGCTTTGTAATACACTACCATTATATATTAGAGATCTATCCCTATGATACCTGTGGGGTACTGGGTGGCTATTTATTTTTGTCAGTCTTCATTTTTCAAATTTTCTAAGATAATCATGTATAAACTTTGTAATGACATGAAAAAGTGTTATTTTCAGACCACAAAAACAAGCAGACAAAAATATGTCAACATGCGGTATCATGACCTCACCTTTCTAAGTGGGAAAAAATAAAGAATTCTAATATTGAAAAAAAAATGCATGAAGAGAGAATACAGAATTGTATCACCTTTAAAACTTAAAAGTTTTTGTAAAATAAGTCATAATAGCTTGTCCATAGCAATATTTATATTTTTATTCAATATACATTTAGGCACCTACCAGGCTGTAAGTTTGTGGAGTACAAGCACATAAATGAACTAGCCCTAATCCCTGCTCCAGGCTGACAGTTTACAGAAGTATACGGTAATGACCTTAGGTATATTTGTGTTTCTTTCCTCAAAGCTCTCTTAGCAAAGAAAAGATAACTTTGAAAGAAAGTCATTTGACAACAGGGCCAACCTGTCAGCCACAGGGTTACAGACAAGAGTCTATTATTTTAGAACATATAAATTCACTATCTAGAAAACTGATACCTTAGTTTAAAGCGTTTTTGACTTTTTAAAATATCTTCATAACTGTTACTTCATGTTACAATCACACAACCCTTGTTGGCAGGTAAGGCATCTTCATTCTGTGGATACAGATATGAGGTGGTCCCGGGACTTGCCTTAACTCATCAAGCTAGCAAGGCAACAGTGGAAGTCTCCTGGCTTCCAATCCGATGTCTTCTCCCTGCACCAAACTAATCAATGAAACTTCGTGTTGACTAGAAAGATTCAGTTATAGTCACAGAACAAATTTTAGCATCAGAACTAAGTCATAAATAAGCTGCATGGTGAAGGCAAAGGGTACAGTGAGCTCTGTGTCACGGCCAAGAACGTGGCGCACTGAGCGTGCCAGTCTCTTCCTCATGACAACTCTCGGTAACCATGAACCAGAAAAGAGATTTGTTTAAAAGCATTCCACTGGACAAGCACAAATAAATTTATTCAATTGCCTATATTACATTCTAGAACTACTCAAGCAACACCACCATCACATAAATAAAAGAACCTAAGCTAGAAACAAACCTGTACGTTCAGGCACATGCAATGTTTCAAAAAATGCTGATTTTAATATCTAATCAAATACTAAGAATGAGTGGGGGTAGGAGATACACACACAGATAGGACCATCTGTTACTTATTTAAGCCATTCTTAGACAAGAATATATTGCTTTTCAGGGGAAAAAATATTGTTCTTTCCAGAGGAATAGGAATGTGATATAAACAATGAGATGAGATAAAGCTGTTTATATCAAAGGGTGAATCAGATTATAGCACTGAAAAATAGTACACATTTCCTGTTATTGCTGCTATAAGTAAAACAATATTTGAGAGACAAATTACAATGTTACTATTCTTGAAAACCCCAGGCTCTTCTATAAGTAATGACATCTTGGTAGACATGAAACTAACCAAGTACAGACATTATCTCCATCTACATAATTTAAGGGAGGAAAAAAATCAATTGTTTCTCCTTCAAAAATGAGTATGCTTCTTCCTTTAAAACTTAAGGAATTTACAAAAGCTTAATTTTAAAACAAACAAAAACCACAAACAGGGGAGGGAGGCCATAAAGGCAAATATGATCCCAGTGGGACTGAATGCAAAGCCCTGACTCCAGAGGCAGCATTCTGGGTCATGCACAGCAGGCAGGTGCCGAGATCTGAAGGGCTTGCAGCAGCTCCCAAGTCCCGAGGGGTTTCTGCAACCACAGCCTCAACAAGACGGAGGACAGCGAAGACTGGCATCCTCACCTGTGACAGCTGGCAGAGCACATTTCCAGGGTTGACCACACACTGACACACATGCAGCTGGCAGGCCTGGGCACCCGTGGAAACAACACTGGGTCTCAACATGGACAGACATCGGCTTCAGCAAAAGCTCGAGAACTGGTTCCCACCACACTTTCTTATTTAGTAGCTCACCTCATCTCACCTCTTAGCAACTCCCTAATTTGCCAAAGGATAGGAGCAATTGTGGCCATAAACTTGCAATGTCTGCTGCTTTCTAAAGGCCAGCGAGAAAATGGCTCTAAGCCCCCCTCCTCTCTTGTTGGCAATTGGGTTGATATCTGTGTCTCAAACACAAAATGACCACCAAGTTGCCAAAGCCATTTTGAACAATAGCTTAACAAAGAAATAATCTGGTAATCAACTATCTAGGTTCATCCTATGCTCAGGAGTTTCCCAGAACACAAGACTTGCAGTGTAACCACAAAGACAGTCCTAGCAAACCGGGACCCTCCGTCACCCTATGAACATCATCAAGGTCCTGACATCAGCTCCTCTGGGTCTTGCCTTCAAGAGTCCTCCGTGACACATCCCTTCTGCTGTAAGAGAAGAGAGGCTATTCCAGGAACCCCAAAAGTGCGCCCCCCCGAGCTCTGCAATCACCATGGTCTTGGTATGGCTTTTGTCCTCAAGTAATATATGTCGTCCTGGTAAGTGGTAAGTGGTTTGGATGGTTAACGTTGCTTTGGGGAAATCCTTAAAGAAGAAAAGCCCACCCACATGGTGTAGAGAGGAAGGAATAGGTCTAGAGCAGTGGTTCTCAAAAGGGCAGTTTTGTCCCCAGAAGATATTTGGCAATATCTGGAGACAATTTTGGTTGTTACAGTAGAAAAGAGGGTGCTTATGGTGTCTCATGGATGGAATCCAGGGGTTCTACTAAATCCTATAATCTCTAGGACAGCCTCCGCCACAAAGAATTATCCACCCAGAATGTCAGTAGTGCCAAGAGTGAGTGACCCTGGTTGATACTGCTGAAGGCCTGATCGCCAAAGAGTTAGGAAAAGTTGGCTCAGAGGCTTATCTGTTTGATGACATTCCTCCCCAAGGGCCTCTAAGCTGACATACATCTGACATTCCTGCGCAGCCAGGTGTGCTTGGCTTTGGACACAATGAATGATATGGGTGAAAGTTGTCCTGGAGTCTTTCCTCTTCCTTCTTCATTCTTTTTCCTTCCCAGAATGCCTGATTTGGGCTATCACCTCCTCACTCCCACTAGCCCATAACTAGTCCTACGACCAGACAGCAGAGGCTCTCCCCCTTTCCAGGGGAGCAGCATTTCGAAGGGATATATGAAGGGCAGGAAGGCCTGAACTCAAGCACAGAATGGGACTCCAAGGGCAGTGATCCATTTCTGACCCTAGAGTACAATTCCGGGACTATCTCGGCTCAAACCTGGATCTCAGCAGGGGAGGCACATTCGATCAGAGATGCAGCCATCCACCCTTTAAGAACCAACAAAAGGCAGATAGGGTTCATGAAGGAGACCAATCCCTGACATTTGCCTTTCTTTAATGAGGACTCAAGTAAGCTCCATCAGGTGAAAATGTAATTGAATGCCTCCTGGAATAAAGAAGAGGTTAGGGACACATTTGGAGGGGACACATTTGGAGAGGTCCCAGAGACTTTTTTCCTAGTGGCAGGGCTACACTGCACACCAGTGCTTTCCAGTTAAAAACAGGAAGTGGGTGATCATGTATCTTGTTGAACCCATGAGGATAATTGAGAGATAATTAAAAATATAATGACCCAAATTGGGTCAGAGGAAACTCATTGGTATTAACCTCTTTGCTCAAAAAGAAGGTACCTTGAGAGTTTGTGGTCAGGTTTACTATTTATTTAAAAGATTCCACCTCCAACACTTGTTCCCTGCCTGACCTACTGGGAAATGAGCTTCTTATTGACTTGGAGGGATGAGCGCCAAGTCCTGATTCAACTGATGCCACTTCCTGCAGATATTCTACAGCCCTGTTAGAAATGCCCCAGCCAAGGGACTAATCTACTTAAACTGACAAAATCTGGTTCAGATTTTTTAAATAGTTGGCCAGTTTTGCAACCTGACCCCAAATATCCAAAGTGTTGAATAGACACATTTCCACGAAAGATCATAGAATGAAATGATGAAAGTGCAATTTGTACTTGATTAGTTTTGTGGATTTAAAACCTTACAACATAAAGGTTTGCCTACTTAGAATAGTTCTTACAATTTTAATTTCAGGGACATATTACAGAGAGGAGTAGAGAAATAAAGACCTGTGTTTGTTCCTCTCCTACTACCCTAATTGGTCAGTCTCCCTTGCTATGTCTCTGAACTGTTTCCAGTAAGGATATCAGAGATACTAAGAGAGCATTAGGAAGCTCCATAGTCCCCCCGTGAATCCCACTAGTCCCAGAGTGCTTTCCTTTCCCCGTTAAGAACCACCACTGGAGGAGGACATGAGGAACACGTTGTGGCCTCTGGGGCAGTGGGTGAGAAGAAAGTTAAGACCACGGTGTCCAGGTATCAATCCCATAATTCATTTATATCATATACTTCTCCTCTGACCCCTCAGCAGCTCACATCTCTTCTCCCCACCCCCCTCAGTATCATTATATTCTCTCCTTTCTCTACCCATCCTGAGACATGGTAGAGTATGCTGGGAAAATGTTTTGAGAAAACAAACATACATTTCCAAATCTCCCAGACTTGAGTTTGAATGATCAGCCTGACCACATACTAATTGTGCAAACTTGGACAAATTTTAGCCTCTGAGTTCACACCTATAAAAAGGTGACAATAATACTATGTGTTTCCTCCATTTATTATTAGGATTAAATGAAAAATACTAAGTCTTCAAAGTTTTGTGTTTGGTTGATGGTTACTAAATATTTGTCTCCTTTTTGCTATCTATCTTTCTTTCTTTCTTCCTTTCTCTTCCCCTTTCCTGATTGAAATGAGAGCAGAGGAAAAGCAAACAAACAAACAAGGTAGGGAAGGAAGAATCACAGAATTTTAGACCTGGAAAGAAATGAAAAGCTTACTCAGTCCAGTCTCTTCATGTCATAGATGAGGTCATTGAGGCTCAGAGAAGTGAAACAGCTTGCTTGAGACCACACAGCAGGTACATGGGTAGAATTCATGACCCAAGACAACTTTCTCAGGTTTCCTCTGACCACACCACACTACAGACAAACCAAAGAGAAGGGGAGAGAGGAGGTGTGCATTTGCCTGATCCAGATTCCATTTAGAAAATGTTTCCCTATAACTTTGTTAAAGCCTCAATTATTTTTATTGAAATTCTTCAAAACTGGGATTACTAATGGGTTCCTGCTTCTAATAAGCAATAAGTTCAAAATTTTTAAATAGTTGACCAATTGTGCACCACCCCCCAAATATCCAAAGTATTGAATGTGCACACTTCCTATTTGGAAAACCAAAAGGATCTGTTCATCCTCTGGTTTGACCTTACCCATCAACTGAATCTAGGCCAATGCCACCTTTGCCACCTTCCAGGCTCCCAGCCCTTCTGCTCTATCCACAACATTGAAGCTAGTTTATTGGGACCTTTCTCTGTGTGATTAAATAATATAATTTGATCATACAATTCATGCTAGCATAAGGGCTAAAATGGAAGGTACCCAACTCAGTCCTCACAATTCTGTTGTTTTGAGTAAAATGGGTAACTCAGCAATGAGTTTCTAGAGAATGTCCCACCTCTATTTCTCAGAGAGAGGCATCCTCATAGAAGAGGCATGTGTGTGCTTGTGTGTTTGTGTGTGGGGGTAGGTGAAGAGAGGGGAGTGCCTTTCTTGTTCCCAGTGGCCCAGATAAGAGACTCCTCTGATTGCAACACCTGGGCCACTGTCTGTATTCTTCACTCCTGAGTCAGACCCTGTGGTCATGAATTCGTTCTTCAAAAACTATTCTTAAAATAAACATGCACAACTAACTATGAGATAAAGTCAATGATGCAGTTGACAGGACTTATCTATTCAACATGTCAGATCAGTGCTGAAGAGAGAGATTTTTGCCATCAATTTCCAGGCTAATAAAAAGGAAAGAATTTAGAGTATGTATGGGTGGCTCAGTAAGGTCTCAGAGACCTTTTCACTCTTTGTCAGCTCTCCAAGACCTACTTGGCCAAATTCTCAAATTAAAAAGGATAGACTTCGCTGTGCGTTCTAACTCCCTTCAGATAGCCTGCAGTACCAAAGACCCACACTGGTTAAATGTATCTCCCCATTCTTAAACATACAGTTTTGAAAATTATTTTTAAATGAATTATGCAAAGGGTAGGATAATTTATGGCTATAAATTATTAAACAAGCCAGTCAAAATATGCATTCATTTTCTAATTCTTTATTCAGTCATTCAAAACACAGGGATATAATGGATTGTCTGTGGATTTTGGAGTCAGAAAGACCACAGTTAGAATCTTAGCTCCACCACTTCCCAGTTTAAATATTCTGGGAAAGCTATTTAACCATCTGAGTCTCAGTATCATTTTTTGTACAAATTAGGAAAATAATACCAACATCATAGGTGTGCTATAAAGATTAAACAAGATAACGCATGTGAAGTGCCCCACAAAAAACAGCCACTCAATTTAAGGAAGTGCCTTGCCACAGAATTCCAACACAACAGCATCAGTCAGCAGTTTGCATCAGATAAAGGTCTAGCCCATAAATTGTGTCTAATGTTGGCATCTGATGTACAAAAATCTGTGTTGCTCTTGCACATGGCTGTCCTTCTAATTTCTGCTTTGCCATGTCCAACTTCTTGGCAGTTTCCTGAGTCCCGGCTTTGGGGCTATTTCTGGTTTCTCACCTCATCTCTGATGGACTAACCATTTCTAGCCAAACCACTTCATCTGCTGCTCCTCAGCCCAAGCAGAGACATCAACCAGGTTGGAACCACCCTCCATGTTCAGTACAACTAGCCACATAAGTCAAAGTTCACAGGGAAAAGAGTTGCTCTTGGCTTCAAAAGGCATGTGGCTGCAGCTGGACCAGGCAGAACAGTATTCCAGGGGATTTTTCATTCTGTGGAAATTGGGAATGAATTTAAAAGATTATTTACTTCCAACTTTCTGATTTTCAAGACAGAATAAGGCCCAGAAAAGTTAGAGTTACATAGTTAGTTATGGCTAGATTTCCCCTTCCTCCATTACTCAGATATAAATAGCTGCTTGACATACTCCCAAACCACCCCCACACTTCAAAAGATTAAGTGCTTGTGTAGACAAAATCATGTATTCCACTACAACAACTTAATGATTTCCTGATGATATACAATAGGTCCAGATTATAACTAAATAGCACTTTACATTTTGAAAACTGACACTATTTGGGAGCCAATTGTAACTTTAGGAATTGGAGTCTAGTTAACACATGCTGGGCCAGAAGCCACAAGGTGATACCACACTTTTACATGCGCAGGGACTCCCAAAGTGTATCTGTGTGGGGCTATCTCCATGACCACACAGCTCAGGGATTGAAGGAGGGAGGATTCAAGTTTGCCTTACATCCATCTGCACCCTGAAATTCAATATCTTCTTTTATAAAAATGATACATGGGATATGGTTAAAAATAAGTTCAAGTAAAGCAAGAGAGTAGTGTATTACTCAGAGTTCTCCAGAAAAACAGAACCAATGGGACAAATGTCTATATATAAAAAGAGAGTTATTTTAAAGAGTCAGCTGATGTGATCAGGAGAGCTGGCCAGTCTACAGTCTACAGGGCAGGCCAGCAGGCTGGGAAGTCAGACAGGATTCTTATGCCTGAAGAAAGGAAAATTCCTTCTGCTCTGAGAAACCTCAGTGTTGACTCTTCATCTGATGAGATGAGTTTAAGATTAAGGGGATAACCTTCTTGACTTTAAGTCAATTGATTGTAAATGTTAATCACACGTAAAAATAGCTTCACAGTCACCTCTAGACTGGTGTTTGAGTGAACAACTAGGCACCACAGCACCAAGCAGACACATCAAGTTAACCACCACAGGGAGGCAACGCAAATGGTGTCCCACCCCACCCCAGTTTATTTCTACCTTTCCCAAGAGGTTGGCCCTTTAAATGGCCAATCTCATCCTTTCAGGAAAGGGCATTGGTTCTACTTGTTTCAAAAGCTCTAAGTTTGTAAGAAAGCACTGGACTTTCTTTATTCTTGTCATTTATTTAGTCCTGTCTCTGCGCCAGGGTCTATGATAAGCATTTTATGCACATGATCTTATGTAAGTATTTGCAGTATCCCCATGGTGTTGGAACTGTTATTATCACCCATTTTAGAGATAAGACGATGGAAGTCCCAAGATAGTAAAATCCTTTCTGTTGAATAAATTTGATGACAAGAAATTTTCAACCTGCTTGCAGGAAAACAAAACCATTTGATTTGTTTTACTGAAGAATTAGAGAAAGAAACAACCTCAGAAAAGTTTCAAAGGCATCCCTGGCACCAGATATTATTTAAAGCACTAGTGGTCTAGAACTCTTGAGTGACACCAGAGGGTCCTCATCTGGGCCATGTTTTCTTCACCTCCCTGTGTAAACGGAATGTTCCCACTCTAAATTATTTATTATTTTGTGTTTCCAATTAAGCTATAATGTGACAGGCGAGCTATTTTACAAGGCAATAAAAAAAAAAAAATCATGCTCCCCAGTGAGTAAACTACAAGGCCAAAAGTTGAGTTGTTTTTATGAGAAAGAGAACCATATTCCTGCACTAAATATAGTGGGCTCATCCTGTTATCGCTGCTACAAGTAAAAGCAGCTATAGAAAAGAACAAGATAAACTGGTTACCAGCTTTCTTGAAAGCACTTGTATTTAGAATGACAAAATTGTCTGTGTTTGCATAAGGAGCAAAAACGATTGCTGGAAAGGGTGGAGGGACTGAAGTCCTATCCCCAAATTAGGGCCTCAAGGATAGAGGGAGGTGTCGAAAGATTCAGGAGCAGAAAAGATTCTCCCTGCATATGTGAACGGCAGAAAAACGCAATAGTAGATTAACTGACTTAGGGTCCCATCTTCTTAACATGATGAATAAAACATAGATCAAATTCAAATTAACTTGTCTATGGAAAACGAAAATGATATTATGAGCCCTGCCTTGTCATTAGGGTGGTTTATGGGAAGCCAGGGTGGCTACATATGGCCACCAGACGGTATTTGGTCTTCCAAACAAAAACAAAGTACACCAAAAACTCCCACCCATCAGGAAAGCCAGAATAACTTACCTGCTGAGCTGCTCCAAGCATTTCAGCTGGAAGCAGCCTGGAAGTAGCTTGTGGTAACTGATTCCAGGGAGAGAGGGGAAGGAGCTAGGAGAGTGTTATCAGAGCTGTTTTTCTCTGTCCCTGGGGCGGGCCCTGTGTGTGCTGTGGGTTGTCTGTCTAGGAAGGTTGCAGGAAGTGGGAGGAAAGGAGCATGCAGAGGAAGCCCGTGGCATTTTCACTGATTGAGCCAGGTCCACAACTCAGAAGGAAAGTGCCCTCCTTCTGAACTTTGAAGGCAGCCTCTATAAGAATAGACCTTCTTCTCTGTCTTGTAGTATTCAGTCTGAGTCCCCTCTGCTAAGAACAGTGTCTGGCCACCAAGGGTACTTTATGCCTTGGTTGCATGCAAGGATGACTAAGTGACTAGTTGAAACTATGAAACCTTATTTTAACTTTTTTATTTTTTAAATTTTTATTGTTGTTTAATTATAGTTGTCTCCCAGTTCCCCATTACTCTCCCCTGCACTACCTACCCTCACCTCCCACATTCAATCCTCCTACTCCCACCCATTGCATTTGTCTATAAAACTTGTACTCTCAGCCTCAGAAGAAACCAGTCCTACCTCCCCACTCTGTTAAAAAAATTTGATCTCTTCAAAAGTTCAAAAAGAGCTTTCCCTAATACATACAAAAGAAACATTGTCATATTCTCCCCGCTTTCTTGGAAACCTTTTACCAGTTATCTGTTTAATTTCTTCTCAAAGTACCCTCACCTTTTGCTTCCTTCTCTACTTTTAGGATTCCTCATTTCAAAAGCTAGTTCATGTTGGTTTTCAAGTCTTTGTACTCAGCAGCCCCATTTACAGCATGACCTTCCTCTGGCCAGTAATGTTTGTGGATTTTACTCCCTTCCCCAAATCCTTGCATGTATGTATTAATAAGGGTTTGTCATAAAGAAAGGATTACCACCTAGGAAAGCCGATGGGTTACATAGGCTCTGTCAGTTTGCAAAGAATAAGAATGTGTTCGGGATAACTTGGGTGGTAAGATTTATTATTGCAAAAATGCACACTGTGGTAGTGTCTTAGCCCATTTGGGCTGCTTTAACAAAATACCATAGACTGGGTGACTTAGAAACGAACATTTATTTCTTACAGTTCTGAAGGCTCAAAGTGCTAACAAATTTAGTGTCTGGAGAATTCATTTTCTGATTTTGCTGTAACCTCACATTGCAGAGAGAGATCTTGATTCTTTTTTTTTTTTTTTTTCTATAAGGACCTCACTCTCATACCCTAATCTAACCCTAACTGCCTCCCAAGGCCCCATCTTCAAATACTGTCACATTGGGGTTTAGGAATTTAACATACAAATCTGGGGGATGGGGTGGGCAGAGCACAAACATTCAGTTCATACCGGGTAGCCAGTCTCCCAGCATGGCCACTATCAATTTCTTTACCTCTCTATGAGCACAGGCTATTATAGTTCATGTCCAAAAAGTAG
Source organism: Micronycteris hirsuta (assembly GCA_004026765.1). Taxonomy (NCBI): domain Eukaryota; kingdom Metazoa; phylum Chordata; class Mammalia; order Chiroptera; family Phyllostomidae; genus Micronycteris; species Micronycteris hirsuta. Next base: position 29,130 of record PVJI01005806.1, on the reverse strand, counting down.
GACACTTTTCCTCTTCCTTGAATTTTGACCGGCCTTGCACCTTGTTTTTGAGGGACAAAATGTAACGGAAGTGATGTTGTGCCCGTTCTAAGCCTAGCCTGTAACCTCTTTCATCCTGAGCGCCACCTACTACACATGGGATAGAGTTTCTGAGCACTGCCCAAATTCTTGACTTACAGAATTTTCAGAAATCATGTCAATTTCAAATACTAAACTTTGAAATATAGTGATAATGCAACAATAGATCGATAGAACATACTGAAATATATTTTTTAATGTTTTTGCAGAGCGCTGGCTAGTGTGGCTCAGTGGATTGAGCACCAGCTTGTGAACCAAAGGGTCGCTGGTTCCATTCCCAATCTAGGCCACATGCCTGGGTTGCAGGCCAGGTCCCCAGCAGGGGGCACACGAAAGGCAACCACACACTGATGTTTCTTTCCCTCTTTCTCCCTCCCTTTCCCTCTCTAAAAGTAAATCAATAAAATTTAAAAAAATTTTAAAAAGTGTGTGCAGAAAAGTGATCCCACAGCCACAAAAGCAGGAGTCCTTGTACCAGAGGCTCTTTTCTGTGTTTCTATCTATTTCTCACAACTGACCCGACTCCCCAGTCCCTCTCAGGGTCTCCATTCACAATCCTTGAGCTAGGGTCATGTTGTTCAGTTATCCCCCGGTCAGAGTTCTAAATTCAGTCACCTCATAGCCACCGGTTAGCTTAGGGATTGCTGACTTAGGATCAGAAATGAGTCCTTGAGGATAAGTTGGCCTGGCACATTGTCACCCCATGTGGGAAATAACTGCTACTACTCTGGCAGACATGGGAGAACTGGGATTGTGTTATTTGCTCTTTATTCTTCTTGGTCTCCTCAGGATAAAAGGAGTGCACTAGGGCCTGAACTCCAGTTTGGTGCCAATGTTCCTGCTTGCTCGTATATTAATATAGATTCCCCATAATTTGAGGGAGATGCCGTATGTGAGTCACGGAGATCAATAGGAGTAAAGAGGACCAAAACTCTTGCCTCCAACAACACAAAACATTTGCCTTTAATGAGTTAAAGAGATTTTTGGCTTTTCTAGAGTTGGAGGCATGACTATTGTCATGGAGCATTTTTCTCAGGCTTCAAAAATCTTATGAATTCAGCCGTGGCTGGTGTAGCTCAGTGGATTGAACCTGGGCTGGAAACCAAAGAGTTCCGGTTCGATTCCCAGTCAGGGCACATGCCTGGGTTGCAGGCCAGGTCCCCAGTGAGGGCCATGTGAGAGGCAACCATACATTGCTGTTTCTCTCCCTCTCTTTCTTCCTCCCTTCCCCTCTCTCTAAAAATAAAATATTTTTTAAAAAATCTTATGAATTCAATTTATGAGTTTGGATGTAGACATGAATATTTTCCTGTCATTGGGAAAACAAATGAAGTCTAAAAGAATTGCTTGGAATAACCAAGACTCCAAAGAAATCTCTCTACCTGTGCACAGTGCAAATCAGAATTAAGGGCAGCACCTTGTCTTCACGGCTCCCCTGCAACTTTGAGTTTTGTGTGTGTGTGCATGTGTGTGTGTTTGATTTGGGGTTTCACCCTGGAAGAGGTCACGCATCCTCATGGTCTTTCCCACATCTGATGTGCCGAAGGAAACGAAACATACCCTAGACAAAGGCTGTTGTTTCCTAAAGATACACGTGGAGAATGAAATGCTATTGCCGGGAATAGAACATGGACCTTGGATAATTAATAAGCACAGGGTTCTGTCCTTTCCAGTAAGCACTCTCTGGCTAAAAAAGTCAATCTGTAGTATTAAAAATTAAATATATATGCCAAAACTGCTATAGATTCATCAAGGGCAACCCCTTTCTTCCCACCATTTCATGAAGTTTAATTTTTCTGGTCAAAAGAAACAGAGAAATTTGTGATTTCACAGACTTCCCTGGGAATAAAAGAGAAGAAATTCACTCCACCCCCAGAAAATCCCAATGGAACTTATTGTGCAAAGCTGCATAAAAGTAAAAAAAAAAAAAATTGGTGAATTCAATTTCATGTTTACAAAAATGTATTTATTAAACAGACTTTCTGCTGTTGAAAATTTCCATTGTGGGCCAGTTATAAAGCATTTGGAGCAGGAGGAACACCACTCACCCTACACATAACCATGAACTTGGTGAACTCCAACTCTGGCACCCCGAGATTTCCTTTATCAACCCATTTATTCTTTCTTAGGAGCTACACTATTTTTTTCATGGCAAGAGGGTCAACTTGTGCCCATCTTCTACCAACTGTATCATGCCAGAATGGCACAGCAGGTGTTTACCACTGAGAGTGAATTTGTGCTAAGGAGTTTTTCACTAATTATAGAATAAAAGGGGTGGTGGTAGAGTTTCCCTAGCACACAGTATTACACCATGAAAGATGGTGCCAAGTCTTCTCATGTGGAGGCCAGTCTAAGGGCAAGGAATTTTACAGGGTCTTCCTGTGGAATCCGATAAAGCAGTGGTTCCCAAATGATGAACTAACTCTGTGGAATCTGTTTTCTTAAAGAATGTTGAGAATGAAGCTACTGTCATGCAGAGGGGAGGAGAGGGGAGGCCTGGGACTTTTTATTTTTATATTAAAAGAGGAGTTGTCTTACTTGAAAATGTTATAAAGCACTGTGACTTAAAAACAAAAACAAAAACAAAAGTATGATCCCGCCAAAGAATGGGTAGATCAAGTAGACAGAAGAAAAGCAGTTGAATATAATATTAAATTTCAAAATAATACTAGAAATACATATATATATTACACATATATGTACTTTTCCATACACACATATATATACACGGACAATAGATGACAGATGGATGGATGGGTGGATGGATGGATAGACAGAAAGACTAGATAGATGGGTAATTAGGATAGATAGATGGATAGATAGGTAGATAGATGGATTTCTTGCATATTTACCAAGTGGAATGGCATTAGTGAAGTTAGTTGTTGAGGAGATGTTGAGATTTGTATGGATATATTTAATGTGGTGTCATTTCATCAATTCATTAAACAAAGGTGTCATGCTAGGCAGTGCTAGCACTAGGAGGTGCCTCTAACAAGTAAGCATGGCCACTGCCCTCAAGATACTTTGGTCCAGTGGGGAAGCAGGTATTAAAATCAATAGTCACAGATATCTGGTCAAATCTATTGAAATACTTTCCCTGGATGGGGCTACAGTTGCATTGCAGAGCTTACAATTCCAACTAGACACACAAGCATCCCCAAATCCAGCATTATCTCCCTTCCCAGGTGATGAGCCTTATACTCCAGGGTTCAGTGTAGCTGTCTTATTTCCCACTCACACCCAGTAATTGTTCTCCAAAGCGCCAGTCCAGATCTCGTTATTTGGCCACAGGTGTGGCTCCAGCTTCAGGCAAAATGATTACTGTGAATCTTCAAAATCAGGCTATTTCAGTGTGTCCCATCCTCACTGGGTCTGGATTCTTTTCTGCCAGGAGAACTCAGCTGGAACACTCTGCTGTCCTTCCAGTGTCTTGAACTTTGGTGGGTGCAGGAGCAACTGTTGTAGGGTCCTTAGTTCCTTCCTTCCCAAAAGACTCTGTGCTCCTTAGGAAAATCCCTGCTTTTTCCCCAGCATTATAGATTCCAAAGGTAAGACAGCCTCGTTAACACAGAAAAAAAATATGAAAATGTGATTCAGTGATTCAGTTGCCATTTGTTAACCTAATCTGGAGTTACCGTATTTTTCGGACCATAAGATACACCTAGGTTTTAGAGAAGGAAAATAGGGAAAAAAATTTTTGAAGCAAAACATGTGGTAAAATATTTAATAACATAAATAATACTTGGACTATTATTCAGCTACATCTGGGCTATAAGACGCACCCCCATTTTCCTCCCAAATTTGGATGGCTAAGAGGAGGCAATCCAATGACGTTTTCCCACAATTAGGAAAATCTACTTCACAGTGACCTACTTCCCACTCCCAGATTTGTAGAGGTAGACATGTTTTTTTAAAAAATTTTATTTCACCAGCATGCTTCATATACAAATTATTAATTATAGTTGTAGTAAGTGTTACATGCACATACAAGCACAAGGAGATGTGAATGCATAAAACAGAACTCTAGTGTGGGGGTGATGGTGGTGGTGGTGAAAACTTGCGGGTACAGAGGAAGAAGGCTTTCCCTGAGGGGATGAAGAATAGTTTACGGGGCTTGATGAGTGAATAGAAGTTGGCCAGGTAAGTGGAGCGGCAGGTATTAAGGTGTGCACGAAGGTCTGCAGTGAGAAGGAGCTAGCTTGTTCAGGCAATTAGAATGCCAAAATGACAGAGATCCAGGATCAGGCTGGAGATGGGGGCCTGGCCAATTCCTGACTGTGTTCATGGACTACCTACCTACCTACTGCATGATTGTGCAGAGTCCAAGAGAGACTGATGAAGCAGAAGGCTAGCAGAACTTCCGAGAGCACAGGTACACATAGCTGAGACAAAGTCTCCACTGGCCACAGCTGTAGAAAAATAATAGCACTGTCAGAATAACAAAAGTTCTGGTTTTCTTAGAACAGCTCTGGTTAATATTTCTTGTTATTTCTTCTTTCAGAATAGAAGATGTCCTAGTTTACTACTTTCAAATGATTCCTAGTGATAAGAACAACAATGAAAATAAAGTGTCAAAAACACTTGAGAGAAAGGATGAGAGAATAGAAAAGTACATGGGGCAACACATTAAAAATAACTGAGTCTGGGTTTCTTAGTTTCCCATTCCTACTGTAACCAATTACCACACACTTAGTGGTCTAAAATAACACACATTTATTCTCTGCAGGTTCTGGCAGCCAGAAGTCTGAAATTCATTTCAATGGGCTAAAGTCAAGGGGTCAGCAGGGTGAGTCCTCAGGAGGTTGTCTGGGGAGAATCTGCTCTCTTGTCTTGTCTTCTTCTAGTGGCTGCTGCACTCCTTGGCTTGGGGCCTCTTCCTCTCTCCTCAGAGTGCATCATTTCAGCTTCAGCCTATGTTGCCATGGCATCTTCTTCCCTTCTGTAGTCAAATCAACCACTGCCCCCCTCCTATAAGGGAGACGTTTAGGGCCCACCTGGAAAATACAGGGTAATTCTCCATCTCAAGATCCTGATGTAATCACATCTGCAAGTTCCCTTTTTGCTCTATGCAAGGTGACACTAACAGGTTCCAGGAGTTAGAACCTGGATGTCTCCAGGGACTATTATCCATCCCACCACACGGAATAAATGGAATAGATGCACTCCTTATACTTTTTCTCAATTTCCTATACATTTGAAAATATTTTAAAATACAATATTTTTAAAAAATGAAATTTGGAAGATAAACTGTACCATTACCCTAATAGAAGGCATAATTTTTTTTTATTTAGCTCCTTCAATCCTCTCCTCCCCTTATTTCATGAAAAATAGATATTAAATCAAACATGCCCACCAGCCCCTTGATTCCAACCCCCACACACTCACTCTTATTCTAAAGACAAATGCTTACATGTGATCCCCACTGCTGTTTTTAAAAGGCTGAGAAAAATCATTAAGGAAAGTTTCTCCAGCACTGAAATTTATAAATTTAATGTTGTCAGGGAAGGCCAGTTTCTACCATCTTAAAAAGCCTCTAATTATTAAAGGGCTAAGAAAAAGTCTTGGAGGCTTCTTTTCACTTTAAGATTCTTGCCTGCACAGTGAAGTAACAATCCAACAAAGTTATAAATGTCTCCTCACATCTGCTCTGGGTCTCTAAACTTTCTCACCTATTTATGAATGCCTTCCATTTGAGCTTCAACACTTTTTTAGTAACTCACGACACTGGTCATTCCTAGTCTCCCCTCCCCTCATATTTACACAGATAATAACCTCTCCTTCCTCTCAGCCCGTATCCTTTCTCCAAATTGCCCATGAATTCTACTTACTGAATTCTCCTGTATTACTCTCATCTTATAATACTATTATAAAGGCTTCCGTGTGGTTGGAAGGACAGAGGGACCAAAGAGAACAAACACATCAGCCCAGGTCCAAAGAGCTAAAGCGTCAACACCAGGATTCTATGAGCCTTCTGCCCCTCTGCACAACCCACTCTTGGACTAGTCAAGTGGATTCCTCATGGCAGATCCTCAAGCAATAGCTCTCAGGGGAGGAAGAAGGATCTGGAAAACCAGGCAAGGCTCAGAAACTGCCCCCCAGCTTGAGTGGAGGTGTAGATTGGACAGAGCTGGGTATGGAGCCCGGATTAAGACAGTTTCTCAGGTGGAAGTGAACAGAAATTCAGATTTGGGGAAAAACAACTCCATTCCAGGTAAAGAGGGGTAAACTCGAAGTAAAACATTAGAAAACCCGTACAATCAATTGACTGAAGAAAGTGATTTGAATCACAAAAACAAAAAGAGAAAAAACTTTAACAAATTCCCAACTATGAAGAGCTATTAAATGTAGGGTAATAGTCCTGGCCAGGTGGCTCAGTTGGTTAAAGCATCATCCCATACACCAAAAAGTCCTGGGATCAGTCCCTGGCTGAAGCATGTGCAGGAGGCAACTAATTGATGTTTCTCTCCCACATTGACGTTTCTCCCTTCCTTCCTCTCTAAGATCAATAATAAAAAGTATTCTTGGGTGAGGATTAAAATAATTAAATGTAGGATAATAAAGATAATTTGCCGCTTGTTCCTTTCTAATATTTGCATAAGAAAAGAAAGTCCTGGGCATTTTTGCCGCGTCTGTCATTGAAGAAGAACTGTTTTTTTTTGTTTTTTTTGTTTTTTTGCCCTGGCTGGTGTAGCTCAGTGGATTGAGCGCGGGCTGGGAACCAGAGGGTCCCGGTTCTATTCCCAGTCAGGGCACATGCGTGGGTTGCGGGCCAGGTCCCCAGTGAGGGCCATGTGAGAGGCAGCCATACATTGCTGTTTCTCTCCCTCTCTTTCTCCCTCCCTTCCCCTCTCTAGAAAAATAAATTAAAAAAAAAAAAAAAAGAACTGTTTTTTAATGGTTTCCTTCTCAGCATTGGGCAGAGCAGCGGCGTACTGTTCCGAAGCCTTTTTCCAGGAGACACACCGCCTTTCCTCTGCTCAAAAGTCATTCACTTCCCTGATTGCAACTGCTTTAGGCTCCACCCTGCAAATGCCTTTTCTATCATCATCCCCAAAATCAGGTGAGGAAAACATGATATGCACATTTAAATATTTTTGTCTTTTCTTTTTAGCTGTGCTATAAATTGAATGTGTTCACCCACTCCTCATCAAAGTTTATATGTTGAAATCCTAACCTGCAATGTGATTTTATTAGGAGGTGTAGCCTTTTGGGGTAGATTAAGTAATGAGGGTGGAGCTTCATGAATAGGATTAGTGCTATTATGAAAAAGACCCCAGAAAGCCCCTTTCCCCCTTCCACCACATGAGGACACAGGTGGAAAATAGTCTATGAATCAGGAAGCGAGTTCTCACCAGACACAGAATCTGTGGGCTCCTTGGTCTTGGACTTCCAGCCTCCAGAAATGTGAGAAATAAATTTCTGCTATTTATAAGCCACTCAGTCTATGGTATTTTGTTAGAGCACCCCAAATGGATTAAGACAAACTACTTCGTGACAATTACATTCATTTATCTGATGAAAGACACCCTAGTGACTATAATACTCCAGATACTTCCCCGCTGATATTTTAACATGAACCTGGCAACTGTAACAACTAGCTTACCATTGACAGGAAGGCATTGTCAGCAAGAGGGAACAAAGTTAGCAGTTTGCTTTGTGCAGACATCACTATTCAGATCTCTGCCACCTTTTACTTTGTAGAATTATATGGGAGGTTCATTTCTTGTCTTCAGTACATCTTTACCTTAATCTAGACTTAAGGAATGCATAGGTAACCAGAGGGATTTTAACCTTTGCCCTCTTTAACCTTCATCTCTTCTCAGATCAAAATCGCAGTCCATGCAGTGGACTAGCTGGCGCCCAGACAGTTTTCCTCAGTATCCCTTTGGCCTGCAGGACATCCCAGCAAGGTAGCTGCAAGCAGAAGGTGGGCTCTGGCTTTATTCGACTGTGTGGCATGGTGAGTTGTGACAACATTCCCTTTTATTTCAAACCCCACAGAGAGACGGCTTGAATTCCCCCAGACCCTGATGCTTCTTGTCCTGTCACATTCAAACTGAAAAAAGTCAGATTTCCTTCTCTTTCCCCTCCCACTTCTACCTCTTCTTCACAAAAGAGGAAAAGATCTTTAAATTGTTTAATCGAAAAAAGGACAACCATGTTTTTATTTAGATGGATACGAATATCAGTGAGCTCTTACATAGTGTGTTATATAACCATGTCTTATACAAAAAATATTTTCCATTAAGAGGTTAATGTTCAATAGAGAGGGGGCTATTGCCAAACCAGCTTTGACTGCCCTGAAGAGGCACTAGGATTTTTCGTTTTTTAGGTTTCTGGCCCCAGTGATGAGGTTCGTGAAGGAGGCCGTACTGCACAGCACAGCCAGCTCTGTCTGTTGTTCCCGGAGACCCATTTTTGGGGGCTTCTCTGGGAAACAACGGGTATTCCGCAGACGTTTTTTAAAAATGGCTGCTGTGCATTTTAACTGGTGAGAGCAGCTGAAAGCCAAGCTTGATGCTGCAATGTAATAAATAATAAACAATAAAAACTGCAATATAATAAAAAATAAGCAAATCTATAATAAACTACTCAAAACACATAATGAAGTTATCACTATTAAACAACTGACTTATCAACCCAGATTTATTTATACATATGTCTGATCATGTGAATTCAAACAGTGCTTGCTCAATATACCATGTTTGAAAATGGGTTGCTTCCTCCTGAGGGCTGTGATAAAAATCTGTGCCATGCCTCTCCCTGAGCTTCTGGTGGTCGTCTGGTAAGTTTTGGTCTTCCTTGTCTTATAGAAGCTTCAGCCTCATCTCTTCCTTGATGTTCTGCTGACATTCTCCCTATGTGCATGTCTCTGTGTCCAAATTTCTCCTTTTTGCAAGGACGCTAGTCCTATTGGACTAGGGGCCTATGTAGTGCAATATGACCTCATCTTAACTAATTACATCCGCAAGGACTACATTTCCAGATAAGATCATATGCTGAAGTACTGGTGGTTAGGACTTCAACCTCTGTATTTGGATGGGACACAATTCAACCCAAAACATGCAGCATCCTTTCTTCTTTCTCTGAGATACTTCAAGAGAGAAGTCAATATCACCACTAAGGTTGCTAGGACTTTTCAGTCACCCACCATCTCACTACACACTATGGAAGGTTCCACAGGGCCTCTCTTCTTAAGCAGGACTCCACCTCCTACACCCCAGTCCAAGCTCTCCCCCATGTTAAAACCAGCTTTCCATGGGTGCCGGTTTGATAACTAGCGGTATTTGTCACTGAGACAGCCTAGCTGTAAGACTTGTCCTCCTGGTTCCTTAACTCCAAAGAGTGAGCATCTAATTTAATTGTTGCAAAGGATGGGAAGTAGAGAAGATAAACACCTTTGTCTGGTGCCTGTCAAACCATAGGTCAAAGGCCACACTTAAGCTCAGTACCAGCTCCCAACCCTGAATCATGCCCACCTCTACTCTTTCCAGCATGAACATTGCATCTGGCGTTCCTTTCACCTCCCTTGCCGTTGCTATATCCCGATTGTTTTTCAAGTTGTCCCTAGGTCCCGAAACAAGCCAAACTTTCAATACTTCTTCAGAAGCCCCCTGCATTGAGCACTGGTTAACCTTTAAAATTCATCCCATGAGGTAGTCGTGATATGGCTATGTTCCCCTTGTGAGAGACCTGGGCATTTTGGCATTTTTCATTTTCAAATGACTCACTTTGGGGACAGGCCGTGACCAGCAACTCTGCATTCAGGACTCCTCATGTCCAGGAACTGCTAAGCCTAGAACAGAATTCTAGCCTCAGTGCCTAAAGAAAGTCATCTACTGAAATAAAATTACTATATTCGCTCCCTTGTAGTGCAAAATGGCAGTTGCCAACTAAAAGAATAAAAGTTCCTTATAATCAAATAAAATATTTCTCAAAAATGGAACAGCATTATTAAAATGTATCTTATCAATAACTTTGATGATGGAGAGAGGAGAAATGACACCCTGAAAAGTGTCATTTTGATGTTCTGTAGGTCTTTCCAATGTTATTTAACATATTGTAGAATAGCACATATTTCAAAAAAATATTCTTTTAGGATTTATGCCATTTTTTAAAAATGACACTCTGACATCACAAATATAAATGTAACATCAATGCTCACTTCAAACCCCAGACTGCCCAGAGAGAATAGTAGATACTTAAATAAATATCTGTAATATCTAATCAGCTTTTCTCTCTTGCTTTTCAGGTTAATCAGAAAATTCACAGAACAACCCCGTTCACCACGGGCCACCTCAGGTTTCCCTGGCTCCCTCAGGAGAACCTGGGCCCATGAGGTTCCTTCGCCGTGCGTCGCCCTGCCATGCCCGAGGCTCGCTATGCTGCTCATTCAGGATCCCCATCCCCACTGCAAGGGCCCCTGTGCAGGCATGTCAGGACAGCGGGAGGAGCACAGCCACCTGCTCCCCTGGGACAGAACAGCTGAGGTCCGTCCCACTGCACTTAACCGGCAGACCAAGTTTCACAGCTGTTCCGGCAACAGGAGTCCAAACTGGGCGGCATTTAAAAAATAGTAATTTAGAAATTTCTTTCAGCTTTTCTTTCCCTTTTTAAAAATATATCTTAAAATGCAGAAGTAAATTCAAAAAATGTCAATGGGCTACCTTTCTAATTAGTTTTATAACAAAATGATATATTTATATTTATTTTCCTTTAAATAAACACATACATACATATGTGATTAAATTGCATGTCAGTTCACATTCTCTCTGCCAACATTAGGGAACATCTTTTTCATCAAAGCATTCATGGACTATAATTGAATTTCCATTTCGCCCAACACCAACATTCCAGCAACATTCTGGATGTGTGTGTATATATATAATACATGCATATATATCATATATACCACATGCATGCCATACATATCATAAATATTACATATATAGAGAGAGGATTCAAATTAATGCATGCTCACATATATTTTGTTTGGATCATTCAAAACAAAATATGCTTGAAGTAAAGTCACCTTAATAGTAAAAAATAAAATTGAAAAAAGGTAAAGTTAATAACCTGACTCATGGCTATCAAAAAATGGCAGTGTCTTTTGAGTAAATGTGCCTTTTTCTGTGGCCAGATATAATTTCTAAGTGCTTATTACCCACCTGAGCATGCAGATTTTAAATACCTTGTTCTCTTATATCCATTCTATTACATCAATTCTTTCAGCAATTTCCTTGTAAAATTAGATTTGTGCTGCTGCTCTCTCCTGCAAAGCACTGAACCAAAAACTGTGGTAATCTCAATTGCCTTTCATGCCAGATTTAACCTTATGATACATGCATTAAATACAGATTAACATCTTGTCTCTGAGAAAGTTACATTTAGTAGACCAGCCAAAGTTTCGTTAAAATATAAATCAATACAATTCATGAAAGGAAAACTAGCCAGGTAGAGAGTCTTTCAGGAAAATATATTGCTCCCACTCAGCCACTAAACTCACAGGTAAAGTGGGCTTTTAGTCAGGATAATGAACAAAATGGATTGTCCTAAAGTTATGGAAATGAACAAAATGGACTTTTCCAGGTCCACAAATCTCAATTTTGCAACTGATTATTCAAAATGAACCTAGGAAATCTGAATTCATTCCAGTGATTCCCTAGGCTGTATTTCACTGAATGGTACCTTAGATTTACTTTTGCAATTTGTTTAAAAAAACCACAACAAGAACTGGGGTACAAATTCATCAGAAAACTAATTCCCCTGAGGAGTCCATCCCGTGGCAAAATGAAAACTTGCTCTATATTTCAGAACAGACGGGCAGTCCTGTAATTGCATGGTCTCAATTAGATGGATCTTTTCATTATTTCCCAGAGCAGGGTAAAATGCAATTTCCATAGGAGAGATTCTGTCCCCGCTCTGCCTCCTGGATGACAGAAGAATTCCAGTAAAATCCCAGGTAGTGAGAGTACCAACCAATTGAAGATAAGGACAGAAAAAGAAACTAAAACTGTTATTTCTATCAAAATAACAACTACACAAAGATGTAATCAATGTGTTGGAAAAAGTGGGAAAAAAAAGAACATGACAGATTTTGTAAGTCACATTACAAACTCTATGTCCTCTTTACTCTCCTTGCATTATTATACCCCTTTTCTATACCCCAAGTCATGTAAAAATCATTCCTCTTTCATTATTTCAGTGTCCCTTGGATATCTAAGCCATTGAGCTTTCTACAACCCAAGTTCTTTTTCTAACACTAAGAAATGTTATGCTTAGAATTGAGGGCAGAAGTTCCCTTTCCATATGAGTTGGGCTATCAGAGAAATTTACTTTGTGATTGCTAACAGATTGACATCACTCTTATTCATTAGTTTTCCTGCAAATAAATGTTTTTACACTCCTTTGTTTCAATAGAATATTTACAAAATAAACTAGAATCCTTACGGTAAAATGCATTGGAATAATTATTATGGGTTCAAGTTGTAGCCACAGAACGAATACCTGTTGTTTCTGAGTGTGCCATGGGCACGTTTCTTTGCCTATCTTAACCCAAATTGCTAATGAGATGATTTTTCCTAGTGAATTGGCAGTTCTTTTGATGCTGCTGTATGACAAAAATGTTGATGGATATAAGGTTAATCACTCCCATAATTGTAATATTTGTGGCTAATTAGAAATACCATTTCAGCTACATAGAACATTTCCACTGATATATTTATGAAATAATTATGCACTTAGTTGGGAAAATCAGACTCTACAGATGAATCATGCTAAGGTAAATCATTTCTAGATCTGGTCTCCATAGAGACCAGATTCTGAGCCCTAGGAAAGAATTACCCAAGACCACTGCAGAAATAGTTCCGTGGTAACCCTGGCTGTCGTGGCTCAGTTGCTTAGGCGTTGCACTACAGGGCGAAGGGTCGCCAGGGCCCATGCCTGGGTTGCAGGCCTGATCCCTGGTTGAGGCGCATGCAGGAGGCAACAGATTGATTATTCTCTTTCTCCCTCCCTTCCTCCCTCTCTAAATAAATTAAATCTTTTTTTTTTCTTTTTTAAGAAATAGTTCTGTGGTTATCACAGGACTTGACTTGTTGGAGTTATTTGCAAGAGCTCCCTAACATTCCTTAAATTTGACAGTACTGCTCGTAGAAATAATAGAAGCAAAACCTACAGAAACATGTTCAGGCCCCTTGCCATTTTATTATACAGATAAAGGTAAGTTGAAATACTGCCTATGAACTACCTTCATGTTTAGTGACCCATATCCAGTACTGAGAAATTAGTATTCTCAACTATATAAGATAAAGGCATGAAGAATTATGCAAAGTGGCCTGACATAATGTGAAACTCTGGGGTCAGATACTATACAACAGATTTCCCTTTTTGGATTTCTCTCATCCCAGCCCTAACTAATTAACTTCCATTCATGACTTTCCCTGCTTGGCCTTAGAAGAGAAAGATGTACTAACTGGACTAAGGAGGAAAATGATGAGCAGGGACTCTGTGGTGAGGGTGGGAGAGAAGAACGCTTCTGCTCTCAGCTGAAGGAAACCCAGACACAGTTCTTATTAGAGAGGAATTCAGAATGGATTTTTAAAAAATTTGATTTATTTTTAAGTATATTTTATTGATTATGCTATTACAATCGTCCCAATTATTTCCTCCTCCTGGTACCCCCCTTCCCTCCCCCAATCCCCCTTAGTTCCATGGGTCATGCATATAAGGTCTTTGGCTTCCCTATTTTCTATACTATTCTTGATATCCCCCTGTCTATTTTGTACCTGCCAGTTTTGCTTCTTAATCCCTGCACACTTCCCCCCATTCTCTTCCCTTCCCCCTCCCCATTGATAATCCTCCATGTGATCTCCATTTCTATGATTCTGTTCCTGTTCTAGTTGTTTGCTTAGTTTGTTCTTGGTTTTATTTTGTTTTTTCTTTTTAGATTCAGTTGTTGATAGTTGTGAGTTTGTTGTCATTTTAATTATCATAGTTTTGATCTTCTTCTTTTTCTTAGATAAGTCCCTTTAACATTTCATATAATAAGGGCTTGGTGATGATTAATTCCTTTAGCTTCACCTTGTCTGGGAAGTACGTTATCTTCCCTTCCATTCTAAATGATAGCTTTGCTAGATAATCTAGATTGTAGGTCCTTGCTTTTCATCACTTTGAATACTTCTTGCCAGTCCCTTCTTACCTGCAAAGTTTCTTTTGAGAAATCAGCTGATAGTCTTATGGTAATTTCTTTGTGGGTAACTCTGCTTTTCTCTCGCTACTTTTAGGATTCTCTCTTTATTTTTAACCTTTGGCATTTTAATTATGATGCGTCTTGGTGTGGCCCTCTTTGGGTCCAACATGTTTGGGACTCTCTATGCTTCCTGGATTTGTATGTATATGGCCTTAGTCAAATTTCTTTCACTATTTTTTCAAATAAATTTCCAGTTCCTTGCTCTTACTCTTCTCCTTCTGGCATCCCTACGATTCGGATGTTGGCACATTTGGAGATGTCCCAGAGTCTTTTTATTCTCTCCTAATTTTTTGGAATTCTTGTTCCTTCATTCTGTACCGGTTGACTGTTTATTTATTCCTTATTTTCCAAATCATTGATTTGAATCCTGGCTTTCTTCCCTTCACTGTTGGTTCCCTGTGGATTTTTCTTTATTTCACTTAGTGTAGCCTTCATTTCTTCCCTTATGCGTTTGCCATACTCCTAAGGTCTCTTAACATCCTTATCACCAGTGTTTTGAACTCTGCATCTGATAGGTTGGCTATCTCTGTTTTGCTTAGTTCTTTTTCTGGAGTTTTGATCTGTTCTTTCATTTGGGCCCTGTTTCCTTGTCTCCTCAATTTGGTAGCATCCCTGTGTTTGCTTCTGTGTGCTGGATACTGCTGCTTTGATTCCCTCTTGGAGCATCTCTCATGTTGTAAGTGGCGGAGCCTTAGGTATTCGCCAGGGTGGGACAACCTGCTTTGACTCTTTGTGGCACTATATGTGGGATAGGAACCCAACAGGGAACAATGTCACTTGCTCATCTCTCTCCCTGTTTCTACCTATGCCTGCATCTTGGCCAGAAGTCCCAAACAGATTTTTTAAGTGTAAATTTCAAATTGCAAACTATCAGAAAGTAGGAATGTTTTATTGCTCTGTAACTGTGAAATAGAGACTTTTTCAGAATATTTAGAAAGGAATACTTAAATGTATATTCATATTCCTTATGCAAGGGATTAATATGATCATGCTAAATACAAATACTTGCATACTAGCACTTTTACATTTTAGAGTTTTCTTTTTTCCTTTTTTTAACATTTTTTAATTTTTTCCATTACCATTTATTACTTTTATATTCCTTTTCCTCCTACAATCACCATCCTATTGTCCATGTCCACGAGTCCTTTTTCATTTTTACTCAATTCCTCCACCCCCTGACTTCCCCTCCCTTAGCTGTCATTTTGCTCTCTGTGAGTCTGTCTTTATTCTGTCTCAATTTGTTCGAGTTCACATATGAGCGAAATCATATGGTGTTTGTCTTTATCTTTCAGAGTGTATTCAAAGAAAAATTCTCCAGAAAAGTATAAGATTCCTGTAAGATATTTATACATAATTATGTTTAACAGATAGAGTGAGTAAATAAAGTTAGTCAAAGATTAAAAATAGTTCTTTAGCAATTTATTATTTCAGCACTGTGTACCAATTTTTTAAGTACTTCTGATATTCTATACAAAATTAAGAATACAAATTCACAAAATATGAAGAACAAATACTGCTTTCTTTTGTCTTTTGTACCACTATCCAGAGCAATGTGTGAGTCAAATTAATTTACACCCCCCAAAGGTAATACACGTGTTTTTCCTTACAGATAGTTTTTTTAGAATTGCAAAGATAATAATGGCCTTTGAGTTATTCCCTGGAAGTTTGTAACTAATTTAATTAAGAAAACGAGGTTATTTTTCTGTAGGTGCTAAATCATGTTAGGCAATGCTGCTTTAGTGGCAAGTCTTACTTAAATTCTCAAAACAGAAATAAGGAGGGTAACCATCACGTGAAGAAGAACATCAAAAGAAGGCAGCTGTGAGCCTTCAAGTTAACCATCATTGCATCAGAAAAGCAACAGGGTAGCTGTGCAAAGCCAAAGCCATTGAAGTGGAGAAGTGAAGGCACAGTAGTCACATGACAGACATCCCCTGCCATCTTTGGTAAGGAATTGGGGATCCCACCAGTAAGTAAACAAAACAAAGTCAATAAGAAACACAAAGAAATATCTGCAAGGGCTAAGCTACCCAATGAAATAAATAAACACAAAATGACTATTGAAAAAATATAACAATGCTATGAATGCTCTACAAATATGAAAGATCACATTGGGCTAGTCAATGGGATGAACTGGAAACATTTAACTAATCCATAAGAAAATGCACCCCCAAAACGATATTTTATTCCAATGTAGGTTACTTTCTGATACTGCATATTGCTGGCTAGACAACATCAGCAAGTAAATGAGAATGTAAACTCTGATAAATTGAGTCATACACTTGGCACCATGGTTTTCCCCTCATGATTCATTCTTTAAAGCCAACAAACATGAAAGTAAAACCACAGGTGGGAGAGACGAGGGCAGTTTTGCAAATTTTACGGTATAATCTAAATCTGTCCAAGCTATATGAAAGAGGAGTGGTGCAGTCATAAAGATCATATAGAACCATAATCACTTAAATTACAGCAGCACCAAAATAAACATATGCAGTGGACTGACTTCAATTGCTCTGGTCATCTTAGAGTTAGGGAGGCATTCCTTCACTGTGGTGGGAGGTGCTTCTCTACAACATATCTAATATGTTACAACTTTACAAATAGTATGCATTAATTATTCTGTTACAATGATTTTTTCATGGTTACTTAATACATATGGGTTGAACTCTACAATGTTCCAAACACCGGGCTAGTCACTTCAGACTGACACTTTTTAAACAAATTTAACACAGGTGATTAATATCTCAACAGCTTTATCTACAAAAATTCCACAATAGTTTTAAATGGCTTTAAAATTCACATGAAAACTTTATTTTTACAACCTGCAAAATATTAAAACCCTGTTTTTTAAAAAATATTTATGCAACATAGAGTACAATACTGGGACAACACCATTAGGTGAAAATGTAACATCTGCAGAGGGTACAGCTGAGGCAATGACACACTTAGAGACCACACATAATCATGAAAAAATTAGTGATTTTCTTTCCTTCCTCTTAAACTTTTTCTATATTATACAATCTTTATTATTTTATACATTACTTTCTATCAACACACACACACACACACACACACACACCTTCCTCCCCTCATTGCAGTAGCCATACTTCTGCAGGTGACATTACTCGAAAGACCTAGAAAAATATGCACAAGTGCTTCCAAAATAAAAATCTAATCCTGTCACCATGCACTCCTTCTCACTATGACCATTAAAACTTCATGAGAATGTGCTGAGAGCCTTTATTTACAGTTAACCATTCTCTAAAATAAAAGCAGAAAAATCCAGATTTCTTGGTTTAAGAGCATCTTGGTCTACTCAAATACAATTTGAAGGGGCTTGGATTAGGGCACACCTGTGGACTAAAGGCCACTGGAACTGCTAAGTCAAAATGTGACCTACTCGGAGTCTCCTAGACCTTGATAGGAAACACCATAACACAGCTCGTGAGAACTTGTACTGCTTTCTGCATTAGGGGTTATGCATTATTAAAAGGCATCTCATTATGATGGAAATTATGACCTTGTCACCAACACTATAAATGTCAAGAAATACCACTTTAAAGGAATATATTGTCTTGATTATAAAAAAGAAAACTCTGCTTTAAAGAAAGAAAAATTGTTCTGCTTTCATTGAAATCCTTTTTATAAAAAGATTTGTAATGAATTATGGCCATTTCATAAAGCTTCTTATGACACAATCTTTAGAATGAAAAGGAAATTATACACACACACACAAAAAAAAAATACTTCAGGACAATATAGGAAAATTCAGACATTCCTTGGTAAATAACTGTCCCTTGCACACATAAAGTATTTGACCACCCATTACAATCTCAGCACTACTTAGGACCATGTTATCTAAATAAAATATTATTTTCTTATACAAAAAAGTGCCCCCCAAACTTTAACATTTGCATAATTTTTGTTGTATTGGAATAACACTTACATTTTTATTTCTTAATATAATTCCTTAAAATATATCTCTTTTTAAAAACCCAATTGTCTACAACAGCCTCAGGGATTATATTGTTAGAACTAATAACATATTGATAAAATATTGTGTAATATCAGTAAAAATCCTAAATTTCATATGCTAGCTACACATTTTTCCTTATGTATATGAACTATTTTTTTTAATCTAATGGATGAGTATACTAAATATACCATGGTATATAAAACATTGATAGGTAGTTTTTATTAAAATCTAAATTCTCCCAAACATATCTGTGTAACTTAGCATTACAAAAAAGGAGATACCCCTAACAACGTAGAACACTGGGAGAGGCAAAGGAAAAGCCACTGGGCTTGAGGTATAGACTTCGACCAGTGGAGAAACCAAATCTTAGCCGCCATGGGCTGATACGCTGGCCAATCTCATGGGCGAAATGAGGATACTATTGGTTCTAAATCTGAGAATGAGTTAAACTAACATATATGTCGATTGCTAATAAAATGTAAGTATTTTGCCCGATGAGCTGTTACGTATACAGCACGACATAAATGCCCGTGCACTCTGCTGTGTGACAAACTTGTACATGGCCTGACTATGGCACAGGCACCGTCAGTGACTGGAGGTTATGAGGAAAATGGGCACAGGCCCCCACCCGCAGGAGAGCATACTTTCATTAAAAGTGCTTGTGCACCTGACCATCAATGTTATTGCTCACTTAATGCTGAGGTTTTAAGGGGTTCTTATTTGAATATATGCCTTTGATCAAAAAGATAGCAAAGAGCTTATACACCCACCAACTTTCCTTTTAATACCATTTGTCTTAGCTGAGGCTGTTACAGGAAAAAACACCAGAACAGGGTGACTTACAAACAACAGAAACATTTCTCAGAGCTCTGGACGCTGGAAGTCTGAGATCAGGGTACCAGCACGGCTGGGTTCTGGTGAGGACCTCTTCTGAGTTGCAGACTGCCCACGTCTTGTATTGTCCCGTGACAGAAAGCAGAGAGGAAGCAAGCTCTCTCGTGGCTCTCATCAGGGCAGCAATCCCGTTGCCGGGGCACCAGCTCTCACGGTGATACCTGACCCTAGTCTCCTGCCAAAGTCCTCATTTCCTAATTCCATCACATGATAGGTGGGGAGGGGGTAGGATTTCAACATATGAACTTTACAGGGAAGCAAATACTCAGTTTATTACATCACTGATTTGGTGTTTGATTTTAGAATGCTGAGAACACCATACCTTAGTCAACTAGGTGGGTTTAGTTACCCTCTCCCAGTATTTTCTAAACCTAGAAACCTAGAACCTTCCAGAATGACCAGAGGTGCCAGTGAAAAACACAGACGTGCCTCATATCCACTGAATCAGGATCTCCTGGGTACAAGAATTCATTTTGGATAGTTTTTTTAAAAGAACCCCCAGGTGATTCTGTGATCAGTTCTGTTTAAGAAAGTGGCTCTCAAAATGTAGTCTCAGGAACAGCTGTATCAGCGTCACCTGGGAACTAAGGAGAAATGCAGATTCTCAGGCCCTGTTCTACTTTAATGAATCAGAAACTCTGGGGTGGGGCCCAACAAGTCTCCAGGTGATTCTGGTTGCATGTTAAGTCTGAAAACTGCTGTTTTATGATATAGTGTAAAAGTGTAATTAAATGAATGCAATGATCGCCCAAGTTTTAGAAGCACAACATTATTGCAGATAAATGTATAGTTCTAACACACTGGTTCTCAGTTTTGCCACCTCCTTAAAATCACCTGGGCTGCTTTCAAATATCCTGAGGCTGAGTACCACACTGCAGACCAGTTTATATCTCAAGCTCTTGGAGAAGCATCAGGCCAAAGTATTTTTTTAAAGTATATCCTTATAGGGGTTTAATTAAAAAAAAAAAATACAAATACACTGATTTTTTCTCTAGTTTCTTTACCCCAAACACATAGAACATAAATACCCATCCGAGATGGTTTATGTTTTATTCTGAAATTTTTAAGGCAAAAAAATAATAATGCAACTAATTACATAAAGACATTGCATATGTACCATGTCTACATGGTATACTTGCAAATATTTTTACAAATGTAAAGTATATCAAGCTTGCATTTTTGAAATTTGTTTTAAATCATTTAATTTTGAAACCATTGAACCATATTTTTATGATTACAGAATGAATTTCATTTACACAAACACACATTTTTGTCAATAGGATATAAGACTTTTATCTTCTCAAAGAGGTCAAGTGTTAAGTCTGAAACATCTTTCAAAGGAAATGTGATAAAAGTAATGTCAAATTCAAGCAAGTGATCTATTCCAGAACAAAGTATCCCATTTTCTCTCTTCAAAGGTTTTTAACAAGTAGGTATTAAACTTCATCTTAATGTTTAACACAAATTTATTTTTCAAACTGCGGCTTTGAAAGAGAAGGCTGTGAATTCTGTAACGTCACTGCATTTCATTTTTGATTCCTCCCTGCAAGCCGCTACTCCCAGTAGGATTTTATCTGGGCAAGAGGCAAAACTAAATGCCTAGAGTTGTCCCACTGTGCACTAATCTCAAAACTAATTTGTCAGATCTGCGTTTCATTGGTTTCCACAGCTTTGTAGAAGTTTATTGATAAGCCATTTTTATCATCTTCCCAGGAAATAAAGGCTGATCAATCTAGTTTGCTTCCCTTTTTCCTAATTAGTGACCTGGTGAGTCATCTGCAGAAAGGGTAAATTCTAAGACAAATTCTACTGAGCTGCCCTTATTGTAAAAAATTTGCTTTCTTGCTGAGTTTCCAGGTTGCTACATTTTGGAGGTTTATATTTTTTTCTTAAGAATTTGTTCTGCTTTAGAACATCCTCAAAAGTGATGTCAACCTTTTATTTACTTCATTTCTATCTATTCTGTTCAGGGCAACTGATCGTAAAAGATATAAAACATCTGGGACTGAGAGATCTTTTTTTATGAAGATGGTGTTGAAAGCAAAGAAGGAAACCCATGACACCCACACCCCTTCCCTGCAAAATCAAAGCCAACGCGGTCTTTGAAGGTTAAGAAGCTGATGCTGAAAGGCGTTCACAGCCATGGAAATCCATAGCCACTCGTTTTTCTGTGGCGCAAATCCCTGACACTGCGGTAGCAGCCCACGTACCCTTGGAAGAGCCCTCCACAGAGAAGCAGTTTCCACCACTACAACCTCAGCAAGTTCCCCATCCACAGAGACAATGAGGGAAAATATTGAGGACGACACCCTAGTAATGTTTGTTGAGGATTAGGGCTGACCAGCACCAGATCAAACGAGCTGTGGAGAAGCTCATCACACAATGTGGTCAAGGTCAACACAGCCTCCTGGCCTGATGGAGAGAAGTGTGTCCAAAGACCAACTCCTGACTGGCATGTTTTGGGTACTGCTGACTACTTTGGCATTATCTAAACTGAGTCCAGCTGGCTGGTTCTAAATATATGAACTTATCCCATCATCCAAAATGGAGGAAGAGGAGAAAAAATCTGACAAGGCCAACAACATCCATCCCAGATGTCACCTAACCTATCCTTGTAAACATTTTCAGGAGGTCTGTAACAGGCCATTAATTGGAACTGCATGAGCTACCATTTCGAAGAAGTCAACAACAGCAGCTTGTTTGGTTGCTATTTACCTATCAGAATCATGGTCTGTCGCTTGGTCCCATCCGCCTCCTATTGCCTCATCCCTCACATGCTCCTCTTCAAGCACACAGCAATAAGCAGAAAAGTCAGACCAGTTTTGGGGTCAGATCCACATGATATCCTATCCTCGTTGCTTACTAACTATGCATTCACCCCCTAGATGTCTCTTTAAGACTGGCAGAACAAAATTTATGTGCAGGACTTTTGAGGTAGAAACAATGAGTATACAATAACTGGATACAGAGTAGGTGCTCAGAAAACAATTGTTATTAGAAATATCAGCTTGAAACAACACTGCAATCATCACAAGGGGGGAGGAAGAGTCAATTTAGCAAGAATCCCCAGAATAGAGAAAAGTAGGAGCATATAGAGAACAATTAAATCAAAGAATCATTTTGAACAATCAGATCTGGGGATCATTTTTGAAACTTTGTGAGGGTCCAAATTTCAAAACATTCAAGTCTCGGTGTCAGCTAATGAATCCAGCTCGGAGAAGGAGGAGTGCTCTGCTCCAGGGACAGACAAGCTGGTGAGGTGAACTTCTCCTTGGCTGGCTTCAGATGGGGAAGTGCAGAGCCTGTTCCACAGAGCCTCTGAGAGACAAGGGATTGAGAATAACTCAGAAACTATTTCGTGAAGTGATTCAGTCCCTTTGCACCTTCCTGGGGATTATTTTACTCATAAATGGGTTAACTTCTAATTGAGGAAGCAATACTCAAGCACAGTTATTTGGATTAGGTCAAGGGAAGGGCTGTGTGATAGTGAGAATGCAAGAGGAGAGATCAGAACCGAAGGGTGGATCACAAAAGTAAATGCTGCCTTATCACTTCACTCTGGTGGCAGCTGGTCTTCTGATGCTTAAATGTTGACTCAGGATTGTTTTGTGAAGTCACACACTTTTGCTTGCCCGTATCACCCAAGAAACTCTGTTAGCCCAGCTGAATTCAGCCTCTTTATAACATCAGGGTATTTCCTTATCTGCTTTCTCATTCCTCTTTCACCAAGAGAAAAAAGAAAAGGTAAAAAGGTGAACTATTGAAAACATATTCATGAGTCTACTTTTCACTCTACTCCCTGAATTATCAGGTTCAGTGCAGAATTTTCAGGTTTCCACTACCTGGAGTGCATAAAAAATTCTCTCATAAATATGTCCCTAGACTCAGCCATCTCCTTTCCAAAACTTTGAAATTAATAATTTTTAAAAAGTCATCATTATTTAATACATTCCATATAATTTTGTAAGGCATTTACTTTCTCCATCCCTTAGTCCCTCTACTTTATTATGTAACTACCATGTGCCATTTACTAGGGACACAAAAATAATTACAAGATAAAAGAGATACAACCTTCAAAAAGCTAAGAGATCTCAACAAGCTAAGTGTATAATGGAAGATATGATGAATAAATTTACAATCAAATATTAAGCATTTAAAATTGCAATTAACCACCCTGGCTGGTGTAGCTCAGTGGATTGAGCATGGGCTGGGAACCAGAGGGTCCCGGTTCTATTCCCAGTCAGGGCACATGCCTGGGTTGCAGGCCAGGTCCCCAGTGAGAGCCGTGTGAGAGGCAACCATACATTGCTGTTTCTCTCCCTCTCTGTCTCCCTCCCTTCCCCTCTCTCTAAAATAAATAAATAAAATCTTTAAAAAAAAAATTGCAATTAACCAATAGTAAGTGTAAAGCTTGAGATGTCCTGTACATAGATATTATGAGAGCAAACGCCCTACCTGGTATGGGTAGGAAAAGTGAGGAAGGCTTCTGAGGTAGACAGAGTAATGGCCCTTCTGAGATATCCATGACCTAATTCCCCAAATCCGTGAGTATATTAGGTTAAAGAGAAATTAAGGCTGTAGATTAAATTTGCTAATCCACTAAATTTAAAGTATGGGGATTATCCTGGATTATGCAGTTGGGCTCAATGTAATCATTGAAATCCTTAAAAGTGAAAGGGCGAGTTAGAAGTAGATGAGATGTGAAAAGGACTCAACCAGCCATTGCTGGCGATGAAGGAGGAGGGGGCTGTGGGCCACGGCTTGTGCACAGCCTCTGAAAGCTGGGAAAGACAAGGGATGAGTTTGCCCCTAGACCCTCTGGAAAGGAAGGCAGTTGAATCAGCATCTCTATTTGAGCCCCGTCAGAAGGCATCAAACATCAAACGCAGAGAAAGAATCTGTGTGTCATAAGCCTGTTGTAGTGTGACATGGAAGTGATAAGAAAATAGTACAATTTTCCTAAGGAGCTGATGCCTGAGCTAATTTTTTTTTTTTTTTTTTTTTAATTTAAGCCTAGCTAGGCAGGAAGGTGATAAAGCACATCCAAAGTGATGATAGTCACAATTGGTATACTGACACTGAGCATAAAAAGAAAAGTATTAAGGAATAGAAATTGGGGCTGGAATGGATAGGCACAGCTGTACCAAGGAAGGCCTGGTAAGCCATATAACTACCCACTGATCACCATGCTTTAAGTCAAACAGAACAAGTAGTCATTCCAAAAATGTCCTGTGACCTTCCAAAACTCTGTGCCTTTCCTCACACCAGCCCTTCTATTTAAAATAACACTCCTGACTAATTCCACTTGTCAAAAATCTTACCTCCAGCCTTAAAAGGTGAATTCAATTGTCCTCTGAGCACCCCTACTAGAACAATCCCACCTTCCTGAGAACTCCTGCAGCACTTTATGTTCCTTGGTAATGACTCATCATCCTATTGCCTCGAAGGACAGTTATTTATGTGTCTTGCTCACATCGCTTAGTTTCTTAACATCAGAACAATATCTAGTTGTTAACATCCTTCATGACTTCTTTCCTGGCACCATAATAAATAGCCCCAGATAAAGTGTTTATTAACAAATAAAAAAGTGATATCAAATGCAGTAGATGCCCTCCAGTCTGAAGGAAAAGAACCTGTTACTGGTGTATTAATCAAAACAGTTGGCCAGGCAGCTAATCACAATAATAGATACATGTACCTTAATAATTTAACACTTAAAATATCTATCTCTTCGCCAAACTTTTGAGTTTGAGTCTTCTAATTGATATTCTTTTTTTTTCCATAAATTTTCCCATGCCATATCTGTATTAGTTTGTTGAAGGTTGCCATAACAAAATATCACAGGCTGGCTAGCTTAAAAAATTTATGTTCTCATAGTTCTGGAAGCTAGAAACCCAAGATCAAGGTGTCAGCAGGATTGGTCTCCTCTGTGGCCTCCCTCTGTGGTTTAGATAGCTTCCTTACTGTCTCTTCACCTGGTCTTTTCTCTTTTTCTCTGTGTTTACACACCTCTGGTGTATCTTCCTTTTCTTGAAAGGACACCAATCATATCAGATTAGGGTCCCATCCTAAATATCTCCTTTTAACTTAACCACTTTTTAAAAGTGATCTGCAAATGCAATTGTATTCTGAGGTACTAGGGGTTGGGACTTCACCATATAAATTTTGGGGGGACAAAATTCAACCCATAACGACATCACATATAATTCTCAATTTCACTCGCTTTAAAAATAGATTAAGAACTACAATATGAGACCAGAATCCTTCTAGATTTTTTTTTTTTTAGTATTTTAAAAGTTTTTTCCCCCTCATGTAATTCAATAGCAAATTTTCATTATTCTTCTATAGGGATTTCACAAAGTAATCACTTCCATTTCACAGAAATAACAACTCCTTTCTCATATTCAGATGACACTGGTTTACCTTATAGTTAATGAACTCATGTCATTCCAACAGGAAGTAAAATTGGCATAAACAGGTCTCAAAACAAATGTAACCTGGGAAAAGGTTACAATTCAATTTTTTAGAAGCCTAAGAATACAGGCATGGGACAAGTAGGAAGTAACCAACCAGCAATCAACGTTCAGCACATGGTCAGCTCGAGTCGTGTGTTTCAACGAGAGAGAGCCCATGGGTCAAAGTTGAGAACTTTTATAGTAACAGAAGCTGGGAATTGGACAAGACCATAGCGTTTCACTATTCTGGTTCCTCTTTCAGTGGAATTTCAATGTAGAGTTTGTAAGGTTCTTTTTAATTCTAAAATTTAATGATTCAATTCAAATCCCTGACAGTGATGATCAGCCATCTCCTGGATTCTGTCCAGTGACAGAGTTTATATGTTCACAAGGCAAGCCATTTCTTTTTTAGATATTCTTAATCAGTGATAGGTGCTTGCTTCTTTTGAGACTTACTCTGCTTCCTTTCAACTTTCATCCATTTTAGCTCTCAGGAATTTTATCCCTCTTGTAAATACATATCTTAAATTTTATTTTCTTCAAACAGGTAGAGATATTTTTCTTAATCTTATGTAGCATCCCTGTTCTTTCTATCATTCCCTGTATGATAAGGTTCCCAACCTTTTGCATCTCGATCACCTCACTTTGAACACATTTTACTTTGCCAATCAATGTTTTCCTCACTCTGTGGTGTCCAAAATTGCCGTTCTGCAGATCTGCACCAACAACTCAAAAATGCACTGAAATTGTTTCGTCCCTTGTTCTTTACACTTCTTCTAAAGGAACTGAAAATCACCTCCCTTGTTCTCAAGTAAAAACTCGGATCTTTTTTGAATCAACAAGTATGTGAATAAGTCGGTCCGAGAAGCAGACTGTACAATAGTCAAAGAAAAAGTTCGTTTGAACATAATTTGTTTTTTCAAGAATTTAATGTAATAGTAACATAATTCATTGAGTAGTAACATAGAATCAGCTAGGTCACCTACCAGCTCTATGATTTGAGTTAAATTTCCCAAATTTCAGCCATTCATTTACAACTATGGTGACACTTACTATATCTTAGAGTACTATTATTCAATTATTTAATTAATCAACTTATTTTAAAACTTAAACAAATACATTTAAATAGGAATTTTTTGTTCTATTAAAGATCACAGACAACTAGTATACCATATCTCAATTTTCACGTGACCGAAACTGAACTACTGATCTCCCCTCCAAAAGCTATTCTAGGGTCAGATTTCCCATCTCAGTTGATTGATCTCCCCGCTTTAACCCTTAAGTCTCTTGACCCAACAGTTATATTCTTTTAAAATATAAATTGATTCATGTCACCTTTCTTCTCCAGCTTGTCCAATGGCTTACATATCACTAGGATAAAATAGCTGAGTATTCATTATGTCTTCCAGATCCAAATCACTCATAGCCACCACAATTGACTACTATTTTGACCCCATCTTTGATCTCTCTCTCTCTCTCTCTCTCTCTCCCCACCCCCTCTCCTCAGCAGCAACTTTACTATTTCTCAAACAGACTAAGCATATGTTAACATGAGAGATTTTGCACTGGCTATGCCTCCTTCTGGGATGACCTACCCTGATATGTCTGCATAGTTAAGTCACTCATCTCTTTCAAATCATTACTCAGTGACACTTTCTTGGTGACCTTCTCTGACTACTCTATTTTAAATTGTTTTATCTTTTTTTTTCATAGGACTTGTCCCACTCTAATATACTATATAATTTACTTATTTACTGCATCAATTTTTTATTTTCTGTCCCACCTCCTCCCATCAAAATGAGGCCACAAAGCCACCGATCTCTGCTTTGCTCACTGATAGGTCCCAAGCACCTAAATCTGCCTACCACACAGCCTGACTGGTGGTCTCTACCCTAGTTGAGCAGAGTGGGGGATTCACTAAACCTTTTTACCTCCCGTGCTTAGCTCAGGCTAAGGGTAGTTCTTTGGAATAAGGTGCTAGAATACAGTACAGTTTTGTGATATACAAACACCTTATTTTTACAATACCCATGCCCTGAAAATAAATTTTGTTTAGAGCTCCCATTTTTCTGAGAGATGTATGACCAGGGGGTAGCTATTGACTTGTGCTTTGTGCTCAGTCACTAGCATAGGAATAATGTACCAGATGTGACGATGTGATTTTTCTATTCCACTTTTTCTCAAATATTATCTTTAGTTTCACAGCTTCCTCACTGCGACAACTTGAGTTTCTTATATATTACTCATCAACACCATAACTCTCTATAATGTATGAAGAAATTGAGTTAAAATTTTTTTGCCTTAGAATATTCTTCTAAAGCCAACAGGAGACTTTAGCTGGAAACCAGCTATAGAGAATCATGAGACAAGTACAAAATATAAAATCAAGTATAAAAGTGCGCATGTTGGTCCCTTCCTGAACCTACATTAGCTATATTATAAATAAAATAAATTAACCTAAAAATAAAGTAAATTGAACAAAGGAATAGCACAAATCCTACTCTAATTAGCAAATCCCACCCCAAATGTCTGGGAAGCATAAATGTCCATTCTATGATGTATAAAAGAATAAGCCTTACTGTATGCCACGTGCTGTTATCTCCATCACTATCTTGCGTTGGGTATTTACAGTAACTTACAGCTGCACATTCTTGACTGTACAGCCATATGTTTTATTATTCAACCAGATGTAGGCCATAAAACTATTTTATCTGTTTTGTGGTTTGCCCAAGACTAATAAAATAGACTCCAAATACCTAACTTAGTGGCTGTTCTGATATGGTAGCACTTCAGCAAAGTACAGTTTTGCTGTCTGGCACACTCAAAATGTTCCAAAATTAAAGTATTTTGGGAAGATATATTCCTGCTCCTAAGGATTTCGTAGAGACCCTCACAATTTGAAAGAATCGTGCCATGCAATGACTTGTTTTTCTATTGATTTCTAGGCTGATGGACCATAACCTTCATTGATAGTTCATTTTGGCTTCCTTCAGACTGAAAAGGAAATAGCACTAAGTCTGTTCTGTTCCTTGGAGCCTACGTTATTGATATTCTTTAATCATTACGTTGGAACATAAAACTTCTGTTATGTTGCAATTATTATGTGTCCTTACTAGAATGTAGATAGTGAAACAAAAATAGACAAGACAGTCACCACAGGGCTGCCCTGCTGTTCTCTGCTGCACTGAGTACAATACACAGAACTCAAAGAAAACTCCCCATTCATGCTGATTTTTTGGCAACAGTTGCACAAAAAGGAATCTTCCTAAAGTTCTCACAAGTGAAAGTATAATTTGCATTTTAACCCAGTAGGGATTATGCAGAAGAGCTGAGTCAATTTTCATGTAACAGTGTATTATTTTTTTTAATTCTCATGATTTCTTCTGACAATTTTTATGGATTTCATACCAGTTTTAAGAAATTAAATAGTGAAACAAAATTATGAACTTTCCACAGGAAAAAAGGTGAAAATTTTA